>JACEFZ010020015.1:0-10528 GCA_014155875.1 Cepaea nemoralis
AAATAACCAGTTTGCCCCACTTGGTTATAGTTTACCTGAGAAGAGAATGCGAAAACTGCGGTGTGCAGGGCGAAGTTTGGGGGAAGAAGAAATAGAGAAAGTGTTTGTTGTTATCCAGGTAGTTTTTGCTTTCACTAACTCCACCGTTCTATGACTAGGTGCACGTTTTTGTTTGTTGATAATTGTCTTTCCTGGCGATGAACCCCACTTGTGTGTTACAGTTATTGTTACTGCACAGATACAAGTGGTGCCCGATGATTGGTGGGATAAACAGGCAACATTATTGCTGCACGGTTTACATTAGGGCCTCGTGATGGCTGAGATAAACAGGCAACATTGTTGCTGCACAGTTTACATTAGGGCCTCGTGATGGCTGAGATAAACAGGCAACATTGTTGCTGCACAGTTTAGAATAGGGTCTCGTGATGGCTGAGATAAACAAGCAACAATATTGCTGCACAGTTTAGAATAGGGCCTCGTGATGGCTGAGATAAACAGGCAATACTGCTGTTGTATTGTGAAGGTCTTAAAGGTGTAGCTTCTGTAGCAACTATTAGCTTCTGTGGCAACGTGTAGCTTCTGTAGCAACGTGTAGCTTCTGTAGCAACTTTTAGTTATTGTAACCACGTGTAGCTTCTGTAGCAACTTGTAGCTTCTTAAAGAAGCTCTTTAGCAAATTTTAGCTTCTGTATATAGAAGATTTTAGAGCTGTAGTACTTGTAGCTTCTGTATATAGAAGATTTTAGAGTTGTACTACTTGAATTGTCTGTATATAGACGATCTTAGAGAAGTACTGCTTGTAGTTTCTGTATATAGAAAATCTTATAGCAGTGATAATTTTAGTCTTTGTAATTGTTACATGTATTAATGCTAATAACCAACGTCCGGTGATGATTTCCTGTCTATGGCGCTTGTTTCACAGAAGTCCAAGAAGCTGTTTATAGTTTTGCCAAAAACATCAACATAAAAAACCACTGAGCTCAGAAACGGCGCAGTAATATTACTATTTGATGATAAGCATGAATGAAGAAATCAGGACTAAAGTGGGGGTTATAGCAGCGCTAGATTTTATTAGAAGGCTGGAAATCAAATGGTTTGGCCATTTGACTAGGCTACCAACTAACAGTTTACCGCAACAAGCAATGATGTAAAGACCAAATGGAAGCAGAAGCAGAGGCCGGCCACGTAAACGATGGACAGAGGGAATAACAGAGTCCATGGGAATCTCGATATATGAACCCTGAAACGGGCACTCTCTCGCTGTTTATACTTTACCTCGACACCGCAAGGTACAAGAGAAACATGATGAGATGAGATGAGATGAGATGAGATAATAAGAAGCTGCTTAGTGTCGAGTACAGACACAGGTATGGCAAACTGACACTGTCGGTTCAAGATGGAGGATAATGTTGAAAGATCGACAGGCAGTTGCCTATCATAATATACGATCGTAATATGAGACAGAAACAGGAATTCACGCTCAGAACTTCGTGAGGAAGACAATAGTACTTTGTTCTCTGTCGCGTCAAAAGATGTTTGTGTTCGGGGTTTCAGACACATTGTGGCAGTTTGTGGCTCCTGACACATTGTGACAAAATGCCCTCCTCGCAGGCCAGAAGTGTGCCTAAGGGAAATTATAGGCGTGATCTCGTCCAGGCACTATCATCCCTCGGAGCCCAGGGAGGCAGATGAATGAGGAGAACAACGGCACAGCTCACGAGATTCATGTTGCCTGTCTATGGACAGCTAATTGACAGTTGCATAACAACTGTCTGAAGTGTTACACCTTTACGTGCTCTGTCACGGTTTTATGAGGTGAGGTCACCAGTTATCTTCATCGCCGTTTTGTTCCTACCATTATGTTACGCACAACCAGTTGTTGCCGTTTGTTGTCAAATGTTTCCGGCTCTGTTGACTGGATATCTGGTCTCTCATTCACACAGCAGCATCCACCAGGTCTCTCACTTTCGCCCAAGGTCACTGTCCCACACCAACATCCACCGGGTCTTTAACTTTCGCCCAAGGTCACTGTCCCACACCAACATCCACCGGGTCTATCACAAAATCCAGGCCATGTGTGATGTTTAAAATTGTGCATTCAGTGTGCTGAATGTGTGGCGCGCCTCTTGAGTTTTTGTTAACTGTCGCCAAGAGATGGCAAGTACAAAACATTGTATTTCATGAGTGCATTTCAACACAGACGCCATAAACCAAAGATTGCACGATTTCTTGTCTGGCATATTTCCCTGCGTCTCGTCAGGTGCCTACTGCAACGTTATATATGATATGAAGTGGACAAGCAAATAATACTTTGGCTAAAATATTAAGTACATGGTCGCTGATATTGTTCGAATGGGGAGTACATTATAGCCACGGAAGTCTAAGATTTCACAGGAAGTCCTTCTGTTTGCATAGCAACGGGCGCAATCTCCTAATAGATCATGCTTCGATATACAGTAATTGAGCAATCGATTACTGTTCGTCGAATACAGCATAGGAAATGCTTATTGTTTGTTAACTCTATTATGAAGAAATGAATTGGAGAACTTGGTGACAACTGGCAAAATCGAAGAGAACCAAGGGGAAGACCGAGAATTAAATACCTGGATCACTTGGCCACGTGGCATAGTCGACACAGAAACACGGAGCTGATCCACGACTCGAGTGAGATGGCAAAACATGACCACCCACGCTTATCGGTATGGCACATGATGGATGGGTGGATTATTGCTGATAATGATGGCAAATGAGGACAGTGTTAGTCGGGTGAATTTATCAACATCTTCACCCGCCGCACGCAGAATGTTAGATGGGAGGTCTGTGGGATTTCCTGTGTCCATCATTCCATTCAAAGGTATCGAAGAGCTGACGTATCTGAACGGCCGATACCCGGGCCACTGCGGCTACCCGTCATAACCAATCATTTGGATTGCCGAGACTCCTGTCTGTTCCACTTTTCAAATTGGACAGTGGGGAGCATTTTGTGTGATACTCACTGGCACAGGAACGGAGCATAATGGGGACGACCCGTTGCCGTGAAGTTGGAACCTCGACTAACTAACTAATTAACTAAACTAACTGACTGACTGACTGACTGACTATCCAATCATTTGTCCACCAGCAGTTTCCTGCACGGGGGTGTGAGATGACAGCGCCATCGCATTTTGTAGAGAGCCAGGGGGGAATGGGTGGCCTCGCTTTTGGCAAGCGACGATCTAAGGCCTCGAACCAGCGTCCGAGCGTGCGCATGACGTCATCTGTGCGGTTCGCTATCAACTCCGCTAGCTCACCGTACCCTTCACCTTCACCAGTCTGTCACAGATGTGTGTAACTCGTGTGGCTAGACCACGTGACTGTTGTGTCCGGTTAGTGTCCACGCGTGCCCTGTCTCACACCCACCCGTGCCCTGTCTCACGTCCACTCGTTCCCTGTCTCACGTCCACTCGTTCCCTGTCTCACGTCCACTCGTTCCCTGTCTCACGTCCACTCGTTCCCTGTCTCACGTCCACTCGTTCCCTGTCTCACGTCCACTCGTTCCCTGTCTCACGTCCACTCGTTCCCTGTCTCACGTCCACTCGTTCCCAGTCTCACGTCCACCCATGCTCTGTCTCACGTCCACTCGTTCCCTGTCTCACGTCCACTCGTGCCCTGTCTCACGTCCACCCTTGCCCTGTCTCACGTCCACTCGTTCCCTGTCTCACGTCCACCCGTGCCATGTCTCACGTCCACCCTTGCCCTGTCTCACGTCCACCCTTGCCCTGTCTCACGACCACTCGTGTCCAAATCTGCCCTCACCTACACGTGATGGACCCTATCATCATCATCAAGTGCCCTGCCAGCTGGCGTAGGCGTTCACGTATCTCCACAGATCTCAGTCTTTGGTTTTCTGGATCAACTCTGCTGATGATATTCCTCCATGCCACCGTCTCAATCCACCCAGTATCATTTCCCTTTGCCTCTTGTCCTATCGATCTCTCCAGTTGTCACGATGTTCTCCAATGCCTCATTTCTCATCACATGACCAAAGAAAGCTGTTTGTCTCTTTCTTATTGTTGTTTATACTGTTCTAGTGCATTAACCTCTTTCAGGCAATCATCGTTAGTTTCTCTGGTGGTCCAAGGAATTTGCACATTCACCTCAGAAACCGCATCTCTGTTGCCTAAAAAGTTCTTCCTAATTTGTTCATTTACGTTCCAAGATTCACTGTCATACAACAAAATAGGTTCTGTAGTAGCATTTCAGTACTGTCTTAATTACAGGTGGACCCTCTAGCACAGTGGTTCTCAACCTTTTTTGGCCCATGCCCCCCTTTACCATATGTTCAGAACGTCATTCCCCCCTGTGACAGGTTGGCCCACCTCTCAGATCGTTTTGTTATTAGATGGAGATAGCCCTCAGTAAACCCCTCTATGTAGTCTGTATTATTTGTTATTATTATCTATATATCCATATGTTAGATAAAATCGTCTTTGGTTAGTGTATTTATATACATAAAACTATAGAGAGAGTTAAATACGATTTCTTCTAATAGTTAGAAGTAGATGTAGGGTAGAGTTCGTTTACAAGCCAAGAAATCAAGTCAGGCTGAATTTTATATTCAGGTTTGGCTGTGAATAATAATTTGGCCACAGGAAGGGAACTCTCCTGGATGAGAAGTTAACTTCCGGTAGCACCCTAACCTCTGCCATTTTCTGACAGCAGGCTGGAGGGAGAAGGAGCTATCGAGTCAATTGGCTAAAATTGAACACCTGTCTGTGTTTAAACATATTTTATTGCTGGCTCTTGTTAAGCCGAACAACCCTCTAAAACATAGAAAAGCCAATGATAGTCTCCACTCCCGATAGGCCAGTCAAAATCTAGTTGCAGGGTGAGTTAATAATAATTTTGTTAAATATTTTTCTGTGTGTCAATATGCCGGCAAAATCTAAAGGCCATGCCGATCGATAATAGATACTATTAATTAAAACTAGTGTTAGTTAACTAATATTAGAATTAGGACCATGTTTGTGCCATGTGGCTTGCCGACAAGGGTAAAACGCAAAGCTCGTCACATGTGGCATTAGAAACATGGATAAATTACATTACGTGATTCTCGAAATTAGGTATCCGCCTGCGGAAGGACAACTGAGTTAGTCAGTAGACGATTGGAGTTAAGATAATTTAATTATGTGCTTAAACTTCGGAGCTAGCGTATTTCTCTAGATAATATACTTATTAGTGGAAGGAATTAGTTCAGAGAGTGAATAAGTTACAATTAATTATTCTTTATTAATCTCTATCTTGCCCATAGTCAGATTACTACCATGTGGTCCAATATGGCCCACTTAACAAAGTTCAAACCTTGGGGGAATTCTCCAACCCTAATATTGTTCTTGTGTATAGTGAAAGTAATCTTAAACCTAGCTAAGAAATCTTCTAGATAATTAATTATGTTTTAATTAATATAAGGAAGACTTGCTAGTAGTACAACTCATAACTCTTTAAGTGAACTTGGGGTGTTTCATTGATTTTAATGGTTCACTCGTGTACATCGTGAAGTTATAGTTGTTGTGTGTGATTTCATTTCATTCTATGGAATTCATCAATATGTGATGTTAATTCATCGTGTGGAGTGTAGTTTGTGTGTTTCCATACTTGGAAAATGATGTGTGGTGTTTCATCGATTTAATGGTTTGTTAATGTATATGTGACGTCGGAGTTGTGGCGTCTGAGTTTCATTCCATTGAAGTCATCCTATATGTACTGTTAATTCATTATGTGAATTGTGGTTCATGTTTCCATGATTAATCATGACTTAGAATATATATTTGGAATGTGGTCTTTGACGTAGAGCATTGTGATTGTACATGTTTGATCTAAATATCAGCAGAGAGAATAGGATATCATTTGTGTGCTGTTTCCATTAGATCAGTGTGCTGTTGTAGATTTCAGATAAGGAATCAAAATATGTAAATTGAGATAATACATGCTATTGAAAATTATGAGACAAGCATGCCATGCAGGACCATGACATGGCCAAAAGAATTTACAATTCTGTCTTGAAGGATTATTCACTCCTTCTCACTGTCATTCACAGAGTCTGCACCCTGATCATCTGTAGCCGTAGTCACGACCGGTGATTGAGCTACGAACCACTCACTTGATGCAGCAGAGAGTGGAGTCCATACCACGACCCAGTCTGCACTTTCAGCTTACCATCCAGGAGGCCAGGAATATCAGATGAGTGGCTACCCACCCGTTTGCCACTGCACAGCAATCACAATTTGTCCGCTATCGGCTAGGAGTCTATGATTACATCCTCTAGCTGAACATAATCTTGTAGAAATTTCAGGGATCTGCGTATCTCTTATGTGTCAGTGAGTTCCCAGTGGGGCTCACGTAGTGTTATTTAGAATTAAACAAGCTATGTTATATTTGTAAGTTTAACAAACTGCGTCTGTCATTATAGCATTAGATTATAGCATCATCAGATTGTGTGACGAGTGAAAGGACTATATCTATACGTATAAATCTGTCTTACCTCCTGTTGTGTGAGAATACATTAGGCAGTGGGGGCTCATTATTCATCCAGGCACGTTAGCAGGAATCACTTGACATACTGTCTTCGTTTGTTAGTACAGTTAGGCGTCATAACTTTCCGCCTGGCACTGTTTAGAAGTAGTGATCCATTCTGGGACTTTGATAATCATTCTTCTAGAATTGCGAGCCATTTGATCGCTTCTTCAGCAGTGGGTAGATTCTCTATTCGTAGAAGTCTATTTAGTATCTACTTTGATCCAATTCCATCCTAGTAGTATACGTTACGCGACACTGGTGGCTCGGTCCGGGCATGACAATCCTATAGATTGTTGGGTTCAATCGAGTATCCAACTTCATAGATATTTCTAACTTTCAGTCACTAAAAAGAGATAGCTACTAATGATACTAGTTAATATATATATATATATATATATATATATATATATATATATATATATATATATATATATATATATATATATATATATATATATATATATATATATCATTGGCACCTTGCCGTCTTGACAGACGATAGTTTGTGCTTTAAAAAGGCATAATAACTTTTAACTATGGCGGTAGCGAGTGTGACTGATAAGGCCAATTTGCGCTGTAAATGTCCGTTCACAGTGGGTGCATGTGAACACGTGGTCATTTCCACCATCATGCACCATCTTACGTCTCAAACGCTTGGTGTGTGACTTTTCTGCAATAATTTTCTCCTTTGACTTTATTCCATTTCTGATATTTGCCCTCCATGCAACACGTTCAGCGGCGACTTGCTCCCAATGTGCATTATCAATGCCTGTATCAATCATGTCCCGCTTACACACATCTTTGTATCGTAGTAGAGGCCGACCCTGAGATCTCTTACCCATCTGTAATTCACCAAAAAAGATATCCTTTGGTATTCTACCATCATCCATCCTCCTAAGATGTCCTATCCATCTAAGTCTACGAAGACTGAGCATGGAATAAACTGTCACACAACCTGATCTTTCCAATACTTCAGTATTTGTGATTTTGTCTTGCCACTTAATACCAAGAATTCTTCGCAGACACCGCATATGAAAGCTGTTTAAGTTGTTCTCTTGGTGTGAGTAAGTTGTCCAGGTTTCACTGCCATAGAGAAGAGTACTAAGGACACAGGCTTGATAGACAAGGACTTTTGTTTTGGCAGTAAGCTTCCTGTTCTCCCAGACTCTTTTTCTTAACCTGTTCATTGTTGTTGCTGCCTTACCAATCCGGATGTTGATTTCCTGATCTAGGGATAATTTGCTATTTACCACTGATCCTAGATATGTAAAATGGTCTACTATCTCTAGTTCGGCGTCGTCAATAAAGATTGATGGTACCCCATGTGCACCTTGTGACATAATCTGTGTCTTCTTTTTGCTAATTGTTAAACCAAATTCAGAACAAGCATTGGAGAATGCAGATAGTAGACATTGCAATTCTTCCTCAGAGTGGGTCGTAACTGCAGCATCATCTGCAAAAAGCAACTCTCTGATCAGTACCCTCCTAATTTTGGTCTTAGCCTTCAATCTCTGAGCATTGTAGAGGCCGCCATCTGAGCGTGAGTGAATGTATATACCACCATCCTGATCATGAAATGCATATTTCAGTAGAAGTGAAAAGTATATTCCAAAGAGGGTGGGAGCTAGTACACAACCTTGCTTAACTCCACTCTTGATTTCAAATTCTTCAGAAGTTGCACCATCAAACTTGATTATACCCTTCATGCCTGTGTGGAACGATTCCACAATGGACAGAAGAGTTGGTGGGCAGCCAATCTTCTTTAGTGCCTTGAACAGACCCTCACGACTGACCAAATCAAATGCCTTTGTGAGGTCGATGAAGGCAATAAACAGTGGTTGATTCTGTTCACGGCATTTTTCTTGCATTTGTCGCAATGAGAATATCATATCAGTGGTAGACCGGTTCTGTCGAAAGCCACACTGTGATTCGGGGTAGACTTGATCTCCTAGGACTTGAAGTCTGCGCAGAACAATTCTGGCAAATACTTTTCCAACAATACACAGAAGTGAGATACCCCTATAGGTGTTGCAGTCGCTCCGATCGCCCTTGTTCTTGTACAGTGTTATGATGCTTGAATCTTTGAAATCCTGTGGGACTTGTCCTTCACGCCAGCATAGCTCTATTAGCTGGTGGATCTGTATAGTGAGTGTGTCTTGCCCACTCCTGATAACCTCTATTGGAATCCCATCCTTACCTGGAGCCTTGCCAGATGCAAGTTCATTTATAGCACACTTAACTTCTGTTATGGTGGGAAGTGTGTCCAGGTGGTCAAGAGTTGGTAGAGCCTCTATGGCGTTGAGGGCATCATCCGCTAGTTTGGTCTCACTTGAGTAAAGCTCCAAATAGTGCTCTACCCATCTGTCCATCTGCTGTTTCTTATCAGTGATGATTTCTCCAGTCAAGGTTTTCAATGGTGCACTTCTTTTGATCACTGGACCGCAGGCTTTCTTTATTCCTTCATACATGCTTCTTATGTCTCCCTTATCACTTGCGATTTGAATGGACTCACATAACTTGATCCAATAATCATTTGCACACTGCCTGGCAGCCTTTTGCACATCCTTCCTAGCTTGCCTAAGCTCACTCAGAGTGTTACGCGTTGGTCTTTCCTTGTTTCTTAAGAGAGCTTTCTTCTTCTTATCAATCAAGGGCTGCAGAGTCTCGCTGTTGGCCGCAAACCAGTCCTGCCTCTTATGATCCACAGTGCCGTAAACCCCTACGGCAGTTTTATAAAGAGTTTCCTTAATTTGACCCCACTTTTCATTTACTGTACAATTTTCTGGTGTATCAGTGAAAGCGTCTTCAAGTTGCTGTTGAAACTGAAAGCACTTTTCAGGATCATGAGTGTTAATAATATTAATCCTGAGGCTAGATTTGTGTTTAGCTGTGTAGATTCTCTTTGGTCTCAGTCTAACCCTTGCAACAACCAAAGAATGATCCGTATCACAGTCAGCACTGTGGTAACTACGAGTCAATGATATATGGTTCAGATGTTGTCTCCGTGTGATGATGAAGTCCAGCTGGTGCCAATGGCCGGATCTTGGATGTTTCCATGTGACCTTATGCATCTCTTTTGTTTTAAAAAAGGAGTTTGTAATACATAGGTCATTACTGGTGCAATGCTCCAGCAGCCTTTGCCCATTTTCATTCATGCGACCGATGTTGTATTTTCCAAGGCACACTGGCCATGAACTCGAGTCATTGCCCACACGAGCATTGAAATCACCGAGCATATAAATGTAGTCATATTTTGGAACTGCCTTGATCACGGAGTCTAACTCCTCATAGAACGAATCCTTCACATCATCAGAGGAATCGAGTTTCGGTGCATATGCAGTAATAATGGTGGCAAACCCACAAGAGGTTGCCAAGCGCAGGGATAATAGTCTTTCATTTCCTCCTGCTGGAATTTCAATCATTCCCAGTAGCGAATTCTTCACTGCAAAGCCCACACCGTGTTGCCTTTTTTCTGCCTGCCCTCTACCCTTCCAGAAAAAGGTGTAGTTGTTTTCACTGAGTGACCCTTCCTCAGCGAGGCGAGTCTCCTGCAGGCCAGCAATATCAATGTTTAGACGATTGAGTTCGGCATCAATCATAGCCGTTTTTCTCACATCGTCAATATTGGTCAAGTCAGTGGAAAATCCTGGACACATGGTTCTCACGTTCCAGGTTGCAAGCCGTAGCTTGAGGTTTCTATTTTTATTTTTGTTTGTACCTGGTGCATTGGTTTTACAGCCTGCGATTCAGATTTTGTCCTAGCCCCAAGCACCCATTGAAGCAGGCAGGCTGTGGCGGATCAGCACCCAATTGGCTGGGGGCTGCCCAGCTTGAGGCGGGCGGTAGCTGATCAGTGACACCTATAGGTGTCTCCCACCGATCAGAGGCAACGCGTGGCGCCCCATGTCTACGCCAACTGACAAGGACTTATAACCCGTAACAGTTGCCTCTCGCTTTGATTCCGAGACCCCAG
>JACEFZ010020016.1:0-10441 GCA_014155875.1 Cepaea nemoralis
TGGAATTACCCCATTCCCCCAAAAAAATTTTGGAAATTTGCAAAAAGGGAATTTTAAAACCCCAAAAAGGCCCCGCCCCCGGAAAAAAGCCAAAAAATTCGCTCTATATTGCTTCATGATGGACTGTGGAGCACATTTTTTGATGATGTCATGTACTTCATTTTTGAAATTTGCTCTACATACAATGTGTAGTGAGACTTTGCAAACACCCTGTATTATTTGAAAGCTGATATTGACATTCATCAATCTAGATAGAATACAGTTAATGAGAAGACACAGAGAATAGAAAGAAGTTAACGACGGAGGACACAGAAAGAAGTTAACGAGAGGGAACGAAACAGAAAGAAATTAATTACACAGGACACAGAAAGAAGTTAACGACAGAGAACACACTAGACAACAGACAGTAGTAGATAGCAGATCACAAACTTTGCAACAGAAAGAAGTAGATAGCGAAGCAACAGAAAGAAGCAGGTAGAACACACACTGGACAACAGAGAACAAAATAAAGATATAAAATATAGTAAACAACAGGTTTTACCACGGGGGAAAAAACAAGAACAGAATTGGACAAGCAAAAAGTTGTATTTTATAAAAATAAAGAACACCTTAAGCAATAAATCCATGTCACCGGGGTAAGAAAAAGAATTATTGCGTGTTAAATAGAACCAGTTTTAACACATGGCTGGGAATCCTGGACAATTAGTAAACACACAAAAAGAATCCCTTGAGATTGTGAGATGTAGTTTTTTAGAAGATCACTGAACATTCCGGTGCAGTAAGCATCTATATGTTTAAAAAGAGCTAAGACGAAACATTTAGTGGAACAAGTAAACATCCATAGTGCAGAGTGTGGCTTAGATATTAATATCCAAAAAACGAAAACTGATAATTAGCAATGGAAAGGAAAGGTCATCATTGAACATCACAGCAAACAGGGTAATACTAGAACAAGTAACAAGTTTCTCCTATCTTGGACATATTATAACAGATGATGGCAGAAGTGAAATAGAAATTTAAAAAAAAAGAAAAAAAGAATAGGAGTGGCCAAAAACGCTTTCAACAGCATGAAATCAGTATTAACATCAAAAGAGATCAACAGCGCATTAGAAATAAGAATGGTCACATGCTACGTATATTCAACGCTACTATACGGCGCGAAAGCCTGGACATTAAACAAGCAATTAGAAAGTCGAATAGAGGCCCTGGAGATGTTACAGACAAATATATCATATTTCATGGAAACAGAAACAATCGAATGCAGAAGTTCTAGAAAAACTGGAAATGAAAGGAGAGTTGATGAAATAAATAAATAAAGAGACAAGTTAAATATTTCGCCCAAGTTAAAAGACATAATACTCTTATAAAAAATCATTATGGAGAGCAAGGGTGAACGCAAGCAAGCAAGAGGTAGACAGCGATACAAGTGGGAAGATAACATCAAGAGATGGACAAACTTAGTGTGACAGAATGTACAGTCAGGGCGAGAGACAGACAGTGTTGGCGACCCATTGCAGCCAACCTTCATTGTGGAGACGGCGCTGACTGATTGTTTGAAGATTGAAGACAACTGATCACAAACATCAGACAGGGGCAGTGGGATTATTTTTGGACAAGATTATTAGTATATTAGAGTCGTCGCTGTGGCCAAGAGTTACGAATGCAAAGCGTAATCCAGCATAAGTTGCATATCCTTTTCAGAACGTTTCAGTCAACCTCGGCATAGTTTGGCTGTTTGTGATTTCTGAGTAAGTTTACGTTCCAAACGCAGCTGCAGACGATTTGGAAGCAGACCGCTTTGCATTGGTTTTAATTCAGCGGTAGAGTGCCGGTCGTTCAGAAATCAATGGCAAACTACTGAACGTAAACTTGCCAAGAGATCACAAACACCCAAAGAATGCTGGGGTTCATCTCAGTAGTTCACCGTTGCTTTCTGATTGACCGACACTCATACCTTTGTATAAAACCAAATCAAGACTGTCTGCTTCCAAATCGCCTGCAGCTGTGTTTCGAACGCATTATGGGGAATTGCGATTTGCATTCGTAACACCTTCGCCACAGCGCCGATTTTTTTTTATTGGTAGCTGTTTGTTGAAACTTTGCCCAGGCAGCGGCCGATTCGACCTGCCCTGGTTATTTCCAACTGCCAAAGGATTTCTGATGTGCACGTGGGTCCTCCAGATGTCACTGGGTCTATACATGCATGGCTGCAGCACCTAATGCCCGATGCTCTAAAGGGGTTTGAACGATCTTTTGATTTGATTTTACAACTTGCACGTGCTGCCTTCTGCTTCTGGCCCTAATCTGAGAATAGTAGGTATCCGATCTCACTACCCTGGAGATCAAAGGCATGTGTGATATCATTTCGACCCAGACGTTTTGTGAAAATGAACAGCCTTATCGTGGGATTCGTAAAGCGAACACCGTCATCTTTGATCTCCTGTAGTATGAGCAAATCAACGAATGGGAGAAGTAGGATTGGACAGCTTTAGAAAAACACAATCGGCAAGGGTTCTGGAAGAATCTCAAAACAGGGAAGACCAGGGGAACTTTAAAATCAAATAGCGATTAGTAGTGTGACTCTTCGCTGGCTGTTGAACGACGGGACGGAGCGCGTGTGGGAATGTCCCGAGTGCAGTGATGTCGGTTCTGTAGCTCAATTTAGTTGAATTTAGTCGACGGATCAACATCACGGCACACGGGTGTAACCCATAAGGGTTCCGTTCTACTCCTAACTCAAGCGTGAGTCCGGAGAATCTCTGCTCAATGCACGAACTCCGTAGCACCGGCGAGGATCCTTAAATACTTTGGGTAGATTTTTAACTCGAAATTTTGCCCGGGCAGCGCCTTTAGGCTACTCTTTTCCAACTGCCAAGGGATATTTTAAATGAGCAAAAATACACACGGGCGTCCGATTTCACTAGCCAGAGACTAGGGGAGATTTTAATACTAGAAGTCCAAGTGAAAATATCCCGGTCCTCAACGGGGCTTGAACCCGGGACTTCCAGCACTCGAAGCGGACACCATACCTCGAGACCACTCAGGCGCCCCCCCCCCCCCCCCCCCCTCCCTCTCAGCTCAACTCAACTCAATCAGAACTAACAAAACGGACGTTGCGTCAAAAGTCGACGCCAGTACACAATCATTTCTCATTGAAGTCGACGTCATAGAAGGGTTTATTCAACGCGCTCATGCTTAAACTTTTTCTGGTGGACTTGGAAGGGGGAGGGGGATGGCCTCGTCCCGCACGTCAGTTGGGCTTAAATGATGACTTCTCGTCCTTGTCCTGGGATGTTAATTACAAGTACTTCAGAAGTCGGAGTGGGTTCACATACTGGCGGGGGACACTGTTAATTCATCCATCATGTGCCGTGCCGACTAACCTGTCATGTCCCCGCAGTCTTGGATCATCTCTGTGTATTTGTCTCGGTTATGCCACGTGGCCAAGCCATCAAGATGTTTATCTCTGCCTTCGCCTTGTTCATTTCCCTTCAATCTTACCAGTTGTCACCAGGTTCTCCAAGTTCATTTCTTCTCATAACGTTGCCAAACATCTTGACTGTCTACATCTAGTGTGAAATTGCATGGTAACTAGCAACCTGAAATCCAAACACAATCCATTACGCTGGTAACAAGGAAAGCTCATCATCATCATGTGCCATGCCGAGTAAGCGTGGGTGGCCATGTTTTGCCATCTTGCTCGATCACCAGGGTCATGGAGTCAGCTCAAGCGTTCTTGTTTCGGCCATACAACGTGGCCGAGCCATACAGGTATTTACTTCTCTGCCCCTGCCCCCCCCCCCCCCCCCCACTTGTTCTCTTCCCCTCGATCTTGCCAGTTGTCACGGAGTTCTCCAATTTATTTCTTCTCATAACGTGACAAAAACATGTTGACTGTCTACATCTAATTTCTCTAATCAATTTACGGTTTTCATTTGTTTCTTGTAGGACTTGGTCATTGGTTTGTTTTGTGTGCGTATGTGTGCGTCGTCTCACTCTCTCTCTCTCTCTCTCTCTCTCTCTCTCTCTCTCTCTCTCTCTCTCTCTCTCTCTCTCTCTCTCTCTCTCTCTCTCTCTCTCTCTCTCTCTCTCTCTCTCTCTCTCTCTCTCGTCCATGGTATTCTTTGCATTTTCCTCAGAAACCACATTTCCACAGCCATCAGATATTTTTTAGCTTGTCTGTTCATTATCCATGCTTCACATCCATACGAAATCACAGGTTCTATGTAGCACCTCAACACTCCTTTTCTCGTTGCAAATGACATCTTTTTATTGGTCAGTATGTTTTTCATCTTGCAAAAAGCTGCCTTCGCCTTGGCGATTTTTTTTTCTTCTAATCTCTTCAAGGCATCTCTCATCAGATATTATGACTTTTCCGAGATAATTGTACCGATTCACTTGTTTAAGAATATTCCAATTTACTTGTATATTACATTGTTGTATTTCCTTCTTCTTAGTGACGACCATAATCTGTGTCTTACAATTTAATTCTAACTCAAGTTTGTTCACTGTAGGCAACAATCGCATCTACTAAATGTTGCAGTTCCTGCGCATTGTCTGCAATCAATACTGTATCATCCGCATATCTAATGTTATTAGATGGTATGTCCCCCAATGATGATTCCTTTCATATCGTCAACATTTCTGACAATATTTTTACTGTACAGGGAAAAAAAGATCAGGAGGCATTGCACATCCCTGTCTCACACCTCTCTTAATAGGCTGATATTGACCTACTTCATTATCAATCTTTATGGCAGCTTGTTGTTTCCACTATATGTTTTAATGAGCCTAAGGTCTTTGCCATCAATTTGTACATCTGCAAGGATCTCCATCATGTTGACATAAGGAAAGCTAACCCACACGCAAAAACCTGTAGATTATACTCAAGTGTCGCAGCAGCAAAACATTCGTGTGTAGACAACTCTCGAGTTCAAACCATTAGTTAGTTAGGTAGTCAGTTAGTTAGTTAGTTAATTAGATGGTTAGTTAGGTAGTTAGATAGTTAGTTGTATATTGTTTATATGACGTCTTAGTCATCCCCAGCATTTTTGTTTTGCCGTTCGTCATTTTTTGGCAAGTGTGCGTTCAGTAGTGTGCACACATACCATTGTATGAAAACTAATGCAAGGCGGGGTGCGATATTCAAACCCAGCGAATGAAACATAAATTTCCTAGTACTAGAGAGCAAGGTGAAAGAAGAAGAGGAAGAACCAGAGAGCAAGAGTTGCTTAGATGCATAATCACCCATGCCCGCTTAGCCAGGCTCTAGCAAGGAAAGAACCGTAAAGAAACCGAGTCTAAACAACGAACCGGTGAGGACTAGTGCAAGTGCGTGCGTAAGTGTAGTCCCCGTTTTTCTTCTCTAGCCTGCATCCAGGCATGTCGATATCAGGTGTTACCACGGCACAGCCAATCCCCAAATCGCTGTAGCAGAACCCTCCCCACGCCACGTGATAAAAAAGTTAACGGCTGTTATCCCCACGCGGCTTCACTTTAATTTCCAAGCTTGCAAATAATCGCGTCATGCCACAGCTGTGGCTGTTTGGGTAGCGTTAACCCTTGCTACACACTGGGGCTGTTGTTGCTACACACTGGGGCTGTTGTTGCTACACGCTGTTGCATGGCTGATGTTTGCTGGGTGGGTTTTTGTTTGTCTATTGTCTGTCCGTCCCTGGGCGGATAATGCCTCTATTCTTAATCGCTGCTTGCCGTTGGGTGTAGGTGTGTGAGTGTATGTGCTTGCATCCTCTCTCCCCCCTCTCTCTCGCTCTCTCTCTCTCTCTCTCTCTCTCTCTCTCTCTCTCTCTCTCTCTCTCTCTCTCTCTCTCTCTCTCTGTGTAAGGAAGTGGGTGTGTGATTATATGAATGCACGACTGTGAGAGTATTTGTATATTATGTGTCTATTGTATTATGTGTGGGAAGAAGTGTATGTGTGTGTGTGCTTTGCTTTATGTATAAATGGGAATATATGGGTGAGAGAGAGGGAGAGAGAGAGAGAGAGAGGGGGGGGGGAGAGATAAGTATATGTGTATGCGAGGGAGTGTGTAATGGGTGGATGTATAAGTTAGTATAACTGTGAGAGATTGTGCAAATTATGTAGATATGTTATAAATGTAAGTATGTGTGAATGCATGAACAAAATCGCTTAAAAGTCGACAGGGTCGATTTAATTGCACCGGGGTTGTTATCCCGTATGGTTCAGTCTCTTTAAGTAGCGAACTGCCGAAAGTGTAGCACAATGCACGAACTCCGTAGCTCCAGCGACGACCCACAGGAGTCTCCGAAAAAATGCACCCGTAGGCCGAAGGACGTGGCCCGGAATCTAACCTACAACCTTCGAAGCCTGAGTCAGACGGCTAGACGAATTCGCCACGGAGGCTCCTTGAATGCATATGTGAGTGTCTAGGTGTGCATGTCTGTCTGCCTGCCAGCTTATAACATGGACATATGTGAGTGTCTAGATGTGCATGTCTGTCTGCCTGCCAGCTTATAACATGGGCATATGTGAGTGTCTAGATGTGCATGTCTGTCTGCCTGCCAGCTTATAACATGGGCATATGTGAGTGTCTAGATGTGCATGTCTGTCTGCCTGCCAGCTTATAACATGGGCATATGTGAGTGTCTAGATGTGCATGTCTGTCTGCCTGGGTGGAGTGTCGAGGTGGAGAAGGCTTGGGTGGATAAGCGTAGTGCTGTAAGGAGATGGCAAAATGCCAAGAAGAACAGAGCTGGTCATCCTAGTCCCTGCTTGCACTTAGAAAGAGAGATGCACACAAAAGTAAGCTATTTCAAAAAACTGGTCAAGGTGGTTAAAAGCGAAAAATGGGCAGAGGTGTGTCAAAGAGTAAGCACAGACAAGTCACTGAAATTGTTCTGGCGACTACATAAAAGCATGAGTGGTGTAGTCAAGAATAAGAGCATTTCTGACTTCCAAGGTGCTGACCTCACCTGGCAGAGGACTGACGAGGACAAGGGCAAAGCCCTCTTTGAACGCTACCTTGAGCAGAGCAACCAGACAGACATGGGAGGCCGAAATCTGGCCAAGGAGGTCACCTCAGACAGATGCAAGGCCCAGAACACTTCGGATGAAGACACAGTGACAGTGAAAGAAATCAAGGCTGTGCTTCGACGATCATAAAACAGTGCTCCAGGTCCTGATGGCATAAGATACGACGACATAAATAGGTGTACCGACAATGAGCTAGAGAAACTAGCAGACATGTACAACAACAGTATAGGGAGTGCTAGCATCAAGGAGGAATGGTTACACAGCTATCTGATTCCCTTGCCGAAGCCTGACAAAGACCACAAAAAAATTCAGGGATATCGAATTATAACCATGCATAATACAATAGGCAATGCTGCTGGAGAAGGTAATTGCCAGGAAAATATCAAGCCAACTAGAGAGGCAAGGTGTTTTTCCCACCTACCCTGGGTGGGTACCGTCCAAAAAGAGAAACCTGGACCAATGCAGCAGTCTTTGCCCATGATGTCTATGAAGGTTTCCACTCAGGCACTGAAACCGTTGCTGCAGCGATTGATCTTGAGGACGCATACAACAGAGTACCACTGGATTTTTTAATGTTTCAGCTTCTTGAACTAAACGTAAGTCCATTCCTCCTTAGTTGGATCGCTGCAGCCCTCTACCAACGGAAAGTAGTTTTTAGATGTGGCAGTTGGACTTCGGAACCAACAACAATATATCCTGGCCTACCACAGGGATCACCATTATCTCCGGTACTGTTCAACGCCTACACAGTGAGAATCACCAGTGAGCAGATCACCGGACCTGGCAGGACATTGTCGTATGCCGATGATGTTTTAGTGTATCGTCAGGGTAAGGATAGAGCGGAGGTGCTGTGGAACTACAAACCGAACTCAATCGCATAAGTACTTGGTGTGATGAAGCTGGGGCAATGGTCAACCCAACAAAGGCAACAGTGACTTGGTTCTCGTTGAATAATCATATTGTCAACAATCCAACACCAACTGTAATGCTGTGTTCAGAGACGTGGAAAGAACGCAGGCAATGAATTACCTGGGGATACGGTTTGATCGAAGCCTTGCTTATAATGTGCACATAGACCAGGTGATAACAAAGGCCAAGCGAGGCTTGGCAGCGATGCGGGGTGATGGCGGCAGCAAACTGTGAGCAGCGCCATCTATGTCTTCTGTACGAGGGGCTGGTCATGTCTGTTTTGGAGTATGCAATGGCAATCCTGACTCTCAGCCATAAGCAGATAGAAAGGATGGAAAGGATACAGAATGAAGCTATGCGCATTATTCTTGGATGTACAAGAGATACAGCATGCAGGGCGATGCGCTACCTTCTTGATTTCCAACCATTGAAGAGAGAATACAAGTTTGCAGGGCACGCGCCTACCTCAGAATTAACGCAAACACACAACATCCACTGCATAGTGAAATTAGGAAGGTGAAGGGCAGCAGGTTAAAAGAGGACGGTCGTGGGTGGGTCAAGCCGAAGACATTCTTCAACAGGTGTGTTCACTTGAGGACTTAGAACCTGGCGAGGAGTGGGTGCAAGTGCAACAGACTTCTGCACATCCTTTTCAGTTTGCATCCAACTAGATAGAAAATGCAGACAAGAAAATCCGGCTGCTGTTGAGGCTGAAGTACAAGCGTTGATTTTCGAGAATTCGCTAGACGGTGACGCGGTCATCTACACAGATGGGTCGGTCGTCCGACATGTGAGAAGCTCATGGGCCTTTACAGCTCGGGCCGGAGGGAGAATTGTGAAGGAGGACTCTGGTGCTTTCACTGAAACCACAAGTAGCCTGACCATGGAAGTCATGGCAGTAAGTAAAGCAATAACATGGCTCGAGACACAGACATTCACTAGGGCTTGTTTCCTTAGCGACTCAATGAACATGATCAAGAGGATAGAGGAGGGGTCGATCCGAAGAGAATGGTTGCTGCCTCTGAAGCGGTCTCGGCTGGCAAAGATTAGTTTCATCTTCGTGCCAGGTCATGCGGGAGTACAAGGAAATGAGCGGGCTGACAAGCTCGCAGGTGAGGCTACTGTGGAGGGCGGACGCGCCATGGACCAGGCTGACATTCTGAATGCTCTACGAGAAGTAAGACTCATGCGTGAGCCAAGTGATGACTGTGAATCTACAACAATGGCCAGACTGCGGGAGCAGCAAATAAAAGAGGGGTGGCCAAACAAGAACACTACGCAGGAAGCCAAAGAAGATTGAATAAACCAACACAGAACTGGCGTCGTTAGCCGCTACACGCTGCTGGATTTGCTGAGGAGGGGATCCGAGCACTTATGGACTGAATGGTTCGATGTGCAATGAGGATGATCTGTCGACTAACTAACTAACTAACTAACATGGGCATATGTGAGTGTCTAGGTGTGCATGTCTGTCTGCCTGCCAGCTTATAAACATGGCATATGTGAGTGTCTAGATGTGCATGTCTGTCTGCCTGCCAGCTTATAACATGGCATATGTGAGTGTCTAGATGTGCATGTCTGTCTGTCTGCCAGCTTATACATGGGCATATGCATTGTTATGATCACAGCATTCATTTGGCCATATTTTCCTACGTGAATGTAACATGCACAATAGATAATTGATGAGTGATTATGAGGTTCCAATGTAAGACGGGCCTGCGTGCCCAATTTGTGACCCTTTGAAATAATAAAGTTCGTTCTTTTGTTCTCCACCCGCCTCCTCTATAAGCTGGCGTATCAAGGCCGGCCAGGTGTGTTGCCATGGTTGCGCTGTTGCATGGTCCTTTCCTGGACGTTGACATTAACCCCAGGTTATTTCGTAGGCAATTTTACTCTCAGTAGTTTGCCATTCAGTAGCTTCGACCCTTCACTGGTGGAGAGAATATTATCACACTGTAACCTACCATACGCCTGTTTCCGTGGTGACGAGGTTACAGTCGCAGTTCGTAATCCCTCATACCCCCACGTTCGAAACAAAGCTACGTACGATTTGGCAGCAGACCGCCTTGCGTTATTTTAACGAAATGGTATGGGTGCCGGTCGTTCAGAAAACAATGGCAAACTACTGAACGTAAACTTGCCAAAGATCGGAACAGCAAAAACATGCTGCTGTTGACTGCGACGTCCTGTAAAGGATATGTAACTAACTTTTTATTACCCTACCATACAGTCGTAAGAGGCGACGGAGAAGCGTTGGGGGCCTGGAGCCGGCTTACACCCCAGCCACAAAATTCAGCATAACGCCGGAGTGGGGGTATAAGAAGGCAAAGGTAGGAGACGTGTGCAATTCGATGAATACGAAATACAGTTTTAAGAATGATAGATACAAAAAAGTCAAAACAAAGGACTTTAATTTGAATAACAGGAAAAAAACAACAAAAGTAAATGGTTATTACAAGAAAAACTAGACACAAAGTAATACGAAATGCAGGGAACCAGTCTACAGGCAATGTATTTAGT
>JACEFZ010020017.1:0-26429 GCA_014155875.1 Cepaea nemoralis
CCAGACCCCTTTTTTGTCCTTATGACATCATCATGTTTGTCTGCACCATGATGTTATGTGCTTAACACTCTTGATATCCTTAATAACAATATTGACATGTTACAAGACAATGGCATGGTTATGATAATTTCTAGCACACTTTTAAGATGCATTTGAAGTCCCCTTGTTCAAACATTAAAATGATGAATTAATTATTGGGTTAGAAGAGAAAATCTGTTGTTAATCTATTCAATACCCTATTAAAAATACTTGGTTCAGAAAAGTATCGCAAGTTACTTAACTACCAAAATAGGTGGCTTGATAAATGTTGAGAAAGACTAATTAAAGAGTCAAGAATCTACTCTAGCTGTCTTACTCTATTCCTCTTTCCACAAATCTTCCATTATCGTAACATGTGTTCAGCTTTTCTCTTCCCATAAGGATGTCATAAATGTTGAGAAAGACTAATTAAAGAGTCAAGAATCTACTCTAGCTGTCTTACTCTATTCCTCTTTCCACAAATCTTCCATTATCGTAACATGTGTTCAGCTTTTCTCTTCCCATAAGGATGTCATAAATGTTGAGAAAGACTAATTAAAGAGTCAAGAATCTACTCTAGCTGTCTTACTCTATTCCTCTTTCCACAAATCTTCCATTATCGTAACATGTGTTCAGCTTTTCTCTTCCCATAAGGATGTCATAAATGTTGAGAAAGACTAATTAAAGAGTCAAGAATCTACTCTAGCTGTCTTACTCTATTCCTCTTTCCACAAATCTTCCATTATCGTAACATGTGTTCAGCTTTTCTCTTCCCATAAGGATGTCATAAATGTTGAGAAAGACTAATTAAAGAGTCAAGAATCTACTCTAGCTGTCTTACTCTATTCCTCTTTCCACAAATCTTCCATTATCGTAACATGTGTTCAGCTTTTCTCTTCCCATAAGGATGTTATAAATGTTGAGAAAGACTAATTAAAGAGTCAAGAATCTACTCTAGCTGTCTTACTCTATTCCTCTTTCCACAATCTTCCATTATCGTAACATGTGTTCAGCTTTTCTCTTCCCATAAGGATGTCATAAATGTTGAGAAAGACTAATTAAAGAGTCAAGAATCTACTCTAGCTGTCTTACTCTATTCCTCTTTCCACAAATCTTCCATTATCGTAACATGTGTTCAGCTTTTCTCTTCCCATAAGGATGTCATAAATGTTGAGAAAGACTAATTAAAGAGTCAAGAATCTACTCTAGCTGTCTTACTCTATTCCTCTTTCCACAAATCTTCCATTATCGTAACATGTGTTCAGCTTTTCTCTTCCCATAAGGATGTCATAAATGTTGAGAAAGACTAATTAAAGAGTCAAGAATCTACTCTAGCTGTCTTCCTCTATTCCTCTTTCCACAAATCTTCCATTATCGTAACATGTGTTCAGCTTTTCTCTTCCCATAAGGATGTCATAAATGTTGAGAAAGACTAATTAAAGAGTCAAGAATCTACTCTAGCTGTCTTACTCTATTCCTCTTTCCACAAATCTTCCATTATCGTAACATGTGTTCAGCTTTTCTCTTCCCATAAGGATGTCATAAATGTTGAGAAAGACTAATTAAAGAGTCAAGAATCTACTCTAGCTGTCTTACTCTATTCCTCTTTCCACAAATCTTCCATTATCGTAACATGTGTTCAGCTTTTCTCTTCCCATAAGGATGTCATAAATGTTGAGTGCCTCTTTCTGATGTCTGATGTTTGTGGTAAGTTGACTTTGTGCCTTAGCCTCTGTGTAAATATTTGGATTACTTATTTTGGCTGCCCGAGGAATGTTCAGCATTCTTCTGTTAAACCACATCTCTGAGAAATTGAGGGATTTGTTTGCTAATTGTCCAGGATTCTAGCCGTAGTTAGAACTGGTTCTGTGTAGCATGCAAGAATGTTTTTTTAAACTCTCCTTTGACAGGGATTTATTTCTTAAGCTGTTCTTCATTTTCTAAAATGCAGTGTTTGCTTGTCCTGTTTGTCTATATCTTTCTAATACATCTCTGTCTCTGTCTCTGTCTCTCTCTCCTTCCCTCCCCCCCCCTCTCTCTCTCTCTCTTTCTCTCTCTCTGATTTTATCCATATGCATAGATACTTGAATTTCTGTACTTGAATCAAAGAGTACAGATGTTTATTTATAAATGGTTACTGTATTTGTATAAAAATCATGGTCGAGACGGAGACACGAAGCTGATCCATGAATCTAGTGATCGAGTGAGATGACAAAGCATGACCGCCCATGCTTATCGCCATGGCACATGATGGATGGATGGATAACAATTTATAAATTTGTCATTTTCATTAATTTTAAAAGAAAGATGTATTTGATAACTACTTTTGCTTGTTTCTTGGAGCACCAATCTCCTGTTGTAGCAAACGTGACTGTTATAGTGTGTCCCGTTGTGTCTGTCTGCAGTGCTGACTTCCACACCGTGCTCAAGGAGAGTATAGACCGGGGATACCACTGTGTGCTGGACACTGTGGCTGACCACTACAAAGAGCAACTGTCACCCGAGGACAGCAATTCAAGGTGGGACGTCTGATAGTTAATGGGTACATGTGTTTGTAACAGTCTCGCAGGGTATGCTTTATAAAATGTAAATTGGTGTAGAGCGCTGGTTGTGGCTTTTATTGCTTGATAAGAAAACAAAAAAATGAAGAGCAAGTTGTGGATTTTCTGCTGAGAGCACGCGGGTGTGTAAGGAAATTAAACAGGGTGATAGTTATTTAGTCATTAGATGATCCTCACTGCCTATCAGACCAACAGCAGCTAGAGTTAGATGATCCTCACTGCACATCAGACCAAAGGCAAACAGAGTTAGTCCTCAGATGATCCTCACTGCACATCAGACCAAAGGCAGCAAGAGTTAGTTGTCACATGATCCTCACTGCACATCAGACCAAAGGCAGCCAGAGTTAGTCATCAGATGATCCTCACTGCACATCAGACCAAAGGCAGCCAGAGTTAGTCCTCAGATGATCCTCACTGCACATCAGACCAAAGGCAGCCAGCATGATACTGACCACACCTCCCACTAACGACCGTTTGCACTATACAAATCTGGGTCTAGCTCCAAATGCCCAGCGTGACTGAGGCATGTGAAAGGGGCCTTGACTTACTTAACATCGGACCATTCAGTCCATAAATGCTAGGACAGTATTTATGGTAACTGCTATTGGTCCATACATTTATCACTGCAAGGTTACAATTCTCTGGTGCAGAAAAAAAAGAGTTAACAAATGTAAGTGACTGTAGCGAAACGCCAGTGGCCCATGTCCTTATGTATTCTGTTATTCTTGGTAAACAGGGGGAACCGGCTTTCGGAAGCTCTCAGTTCTCTTGTTCGCTCAATTCTCCATGAAAGATGGTTCTTTGGGTTATCTTCATACCACAATCTGTACATGGAGCGAGTATATATTTGTCTTTCCTTTCGGGTAGTCCCGAAGGCGCCCCTTGCGTCAAATGTGCACTGGTGCAGCGGCTGGTCAATTGATGGCCGGGCAAACAAGTACCGTTTGCAAGTTGCAACTTGTCAAAGTTAATTAAAGATAACGACAGAAGTGCAACTACCACTGAGACATTTTGAAAGGTAAACTTGGGTTGTGGGTGGTCCAGACAGACCTGGACTTATAAATGTATTTTGTATCAAAGGGGAAGATGAATTGGCGAAAAGCCAATCATAACCAATGAAGAGTTGGTTGACCGTTGGCAATCTAAATGGGTGTCTTGTTCTTGGCATAGCCGGGGAAGTGAAACGGAACAATATATCTCCCCAGAGGATTTCATTTGTTCTTAGCGTCAGATGAGCTGTTGCTATCTTTCTGTCTACGGCTTGAATAGGGCAGCTTGTCATCTTTCTGTGGAATATCATCATTGGATAGCTATAGTAATCTATGATCTATCTTCTTGAGCCAGAAGAGGCTATACACAGGACTATCTCTTTCGTCTGTTACTTGATAGGATGATGTCGGGAAGATAATGGACTTCTCTATCTCATTGAGAGAACCTGCATTCCTCTAAATCTATGTGTTCTGTGAGGCACTACCGGTACCTTGCGGCGACAGCTCAGACAAGAGCGGCGGCCGGGAGGGGTAGTATCTTCTTTCCTATTCTTGCGGGGAATGGGGAACTACACTGCGTGCCATACAACCCCAATACTATACTTTTAGTAACGAGGAGAAACACACAGATTACTGGGCACACCACACCACAGGATCGTAGTTGTGAGAAAGGCAGCGTTTGCAAGTGAGAGGGAAGCATGGAAATGATTGTGCCAAATCATAATAAAGGCTTGGTATGAATGTGGAGAGTGTGTCGTGTGGGCAAAAAGACAACAGGACTTCGTCCAGCTGGAGGTCTCCTCAAGCCCGGACGTGGTCAATCCAGGGGCCACCTGACAGGTCAGGCCCAGTCATTCAGGTATTAATTATAGTGTATTTGTGTGATACATGAGTCAGCCCAGTCGCTCAGGTTTTGTTTGTCATCTCCAGGGTCCTCTTCTATGGGAAGTGACTATGTCTTCTAAGGGACATTATCACCAGTGCTTCTAGGCTAACGCCAATATGTCCGACGAGGCCAACTCAGGGTTTGGTGCGTTTAACTCTGAGACAGAGGCAAGGTCCAGGTCGTGAGGCAAGGACATTTTGCATGACTGGTGCATTGCCGGTTTTTTTCAACAACATACGCCTGAGAGCAGTTGTTGTCTGGAGGGAGCCTAAGAGTGATTTTCTGGCATACCCATTTTATACCAGACATTAAAAGGCACCCATCCATTATCCCTCCATGAACACCTCACCGTATCTGCAACCGTAAGACTTTTCATAGGTCAGTGAAGACCTGGTGCCGAATTAATTCAGATGGCAATGAACAGAAGTCCTCAACACACAAGTCGCTTGGATTCTACAAAAGCCTGTTGAATCTACAACCAGTTGTTGGAGAAGGAAGGAGATTCTGACATCTTTGGTGAGATATGTCTGGACAGATCAGACAGTATCTGAAGCTGGATCTGTGACTGTGGTGACTGGAGGCTCTGTGTCAAAACTTTACCAGTGTAGTGTCTGTGTAGAACTATCTGTTTATCTGCCTTAATGTGTTCCTGTGCTGTTCTTGATTAGGTTAATAAAATTACTTCCAAGTTGTTTTGACGACTGCCATGTTATTTATGCGTCAGCCAGAAGAACACTGCAGGAAATAGGTCCCTAGGTCGAAAGGAAGCGTGACAGTGAGTCCAGGGAAAACGGAGGAGGGTTGGCAAGTAAAGACCTATCCCTGCCAGGGCTATAGAAGATTAATGAAACAATGTGACCGGGCTATTTGGGACCCTCCACGTAGCTTGTTACAATTTCTGGGGGCACGTCCCGGGATATTTGAAATCCTGGTGGAGTTCTGGCTGATTTAGTGATAGGGGACAGATACCCTTGTTTTCTATCAATAGGTTCTGCCTACCGTGCCTGGCTATTGTCTATACTCTTCCTGACACAGACTGACCGACATACGACGTGTGGTGGTCGTGTAATGTAACTTGTTGTATATTTGTGAGGGCAGGTGAATAGACAATTACCTCTTCCCTTACCCTCTGAGTTTAAGATGGCATCAGCTGGGTTTAATGTCGCTGACGTACAGGCTACAGGGCGTGAAATGGGTTATGATGGAGCGGAGTTACAGAAATATGTGCAGGAGGTGGAAAGAGACTACAGACAGGCTGTGCGCGAAGCCAAGAGGATTGAGGCGGAGGCTGAGGTTATGAAGATGGAGGCCGAGCAGGCAGTCAGAGACCATGAGTTCCGTATGAGAGAGTTGGAGCTGAAAGCTCAAACTGCCAAGGAAAGAGACGGTGCAGTGGGAGACGCAGTTCTCCCTGACTCAACAACTTCTGGTGGCGGTCCATACCAGGCAATGAAGTTCCCGTTGCTCCCGTTCGATGAACACAAAGATAAGATCGACCAGTATCTTCACAGATTTCGGTCGATGGCTTTGGCTATGGGATTGGAGCGAGGGAAATGGAACTTGAAACTCTCACAGGGCCTGAGGGGGACCGCGTACGAGGTCTATTCTAGGTTGCCACCTGGTATGGAGAATGACTATGAAGCTTTGGAGAAAGCACTATTGAAAAGGTTCCAGATGACAGCTCATACTTATCGACAACAGTTCAGAAAGTCGAAGAGAGAGCCAGGAGAGATGTTCGCAGCCTACAGTGTCAGATTGAAGTCTTACCTTTTGAAGTGGATGTCATTAGCTGGTTTTGCTAACGACTATGAAAGTTTGGAAGAATTGGTGGTCGTGGACCAAATGAAGAGGATGATGCCTAAGCCATTGCAAACCTTCTTGCTTGAAAATGGGGCAGAAAGGTTAGACATAGTCAACACATTAGCGGAAAGGTATGTGCTAGCTCATGGAGATAATGGGGAATTGTCACAACCCAATCCCCGACCACCAGACACATGGTCTGGAAAGAAGAAGAACCCTAAAACAGCTCACACCAAGAAGGAGGATCCTTTCGATAAAGTTCCTAGTAAGAAACCCTCTGGTAAGAGTCCACCTGGATCTCCTAAAAGAAAGTGGAGTGAAAAGTGGTGCGCCTATTGCAAATCCCCCACACACAATACGGTTGATTGCCGGCGTAAACAGAAAGACTCTCACTATGCTGCTTGTCTTGTAGAAACCGGGGGAGGGTCTCACAAGGAGGTAGAAGGGAGGGATCTTGGGAACAAAGATTTAGAAAAACCACCAGTAGTAGAAACGGTACTTGTGAACGGTCAACCAGTTGAGTGTCTCTACGACACCGGTCCTGCAGTTTGAGGCTGTAATTTCATCACACTTAGTGAGCCCAGAGCAGCTAACCGGGGAATCTATTGAGATTCAAACGGCGACAAAGAGTGCGGTAGCGATGTCTCTTCCAATTGCGAAGGTAGACATCAAATCAAAATATGTTACCGGCACTATACAGGCAGCCGTTCTGCTAGATCCTATCTTCCCAATGATCTTGGGTTGTCGCTACGTCTTTCTAGGGATTCCAACCGAACCCATGTACGTAGGGGCAATGTAAACCAGATCTCAATCGGAGGATGAGCAGACACCGGCCTTGATAGTGAATCCCTTGCCTGGGGAGTTACGAGCTGCTCAAAGCCAGGATGCTACTTTGCAACCTTGCTTCAACCAGTTGCCAAAAAGTTCTGACCCACCAAGACGGGGTCAGTATTATATGAAGAATCGGTTACTGTACCGGAGAGCCGGAGTGGAGGATCGCCAGCATGGACAGCTGGTAGTTCCTAAGGCTTATCGGGAACAGCTTCTTCATATGGGACACACCATTTCTTTCAGTGGACATATGGGTGTCGGGGCAACTCTCCAGCGCATTTCCTGCCATTACTACTGGCCCGGGATGACTGGAGACGTGCGTAGGTACGTCAAGTTGTGCCCAGAGTGCCAGCGTGTGGCACCAAAACACTGGACGGCTCCGGTAGTCTTGGGTGACATGCCCATTATGAACTCTCCTTTCGAGAGAGTTGCCATCGATCTTGTTGGTCCTCTTCCTAGGACTAGGAAGAGGAATAAGTACATTCTTACGATGGTGGATTGCTGTTCCATGTGGGGTGAGGCGATACCTTTGGCCACAATCGACTCTAAGCGAGTGGCTGATGCACTGATGGAGACCTTTACTCGGTTGGGATTTCCCAACCAGATCCTAACGGACAATGGGTCTCAGTTCTGTGGTAAGCTGATGGAAGAAGTCTTTCGTATCTTCCAGACCAACCACATTCACACAAGCCCGTATCACCCTCAGTCTAATGGGCAAGTAGAGAGGTTTAATGGTACCTTGATGACCATGCTTCGGAAGCTGGCTCAAGAGAAACCAGACAGATGGGATGAGTATATCTCAGCCGCCTTGTTCGCCTATCGGGAGGTTCCCCATGGGTCGACCGGGTTGCCACCAGCCACTCTACTATTCGGGAGGCCAATCAAGGGTCCCTTAGAAGCCTTATTGAGATGTTGGACAGAGGAAGAAACTTCCGAAGAAGTTGTATCCTCTTATAAATACGTCGAAGAGTTAAAGAAAAAACTCCAGACGGGTTGGGCTTTGGCAGCTCAGAATCTGAGGGCGGCCAGAAAGAGACACGCGGCCTACTACAATAGAAGGACGAAAGATAGGTCTCTTAAGGTGGGGGATCGGGTTCTGTTGTTACTTCCAGTAGGTTCCAATAAACTCGAGATTGGTTGGCAGGGGCCTTTCCCGGTGGAAAGGGTTGTGTCCCGCACCAACTATGCCATCCGGATCAGGGGGAAATCCAAAATCTTCCACATTAACCTTCTCAAAAAGTTTGAAGAACGATCTGATGGTACTTCTCTCCCACTCATGACTATGGCGGTCGCGATGGAAACTGAATCGGGCGAAGACGCGGATCGGGGTTATCCATTACACCCTGGGGAAACCTATAGGGATGTCCATATAAATCCTGATCTGTCGGCTGAAGAAACAGACCGTGTCATCCGGTTGTTAGAGTCCCATCAGCAGATTCTTACCGATCGGCCAGGGCGGACAGGGTTGGTCGAGTTTGATATGACTCTGACTACCCAAGACCCAGTTCGCCAGAAAATATATCCAGTACCCTTTTCGAAAGAGAAGGCCCTGGAAACTGAAATCCAGAAGCTTCTGGACGATGACATCATCACTCCTTCGACTTCTCCTTATAATGCCGGGGTTGTCTTGTTGAGGAAGCCAAGCGGGGAGCACCGCTTATGTATTGATTACAGGCATTTAAACAGTTGTACGACATTCCAAGTTGAGCCGTTACCAAACACAAATCAACTGTTTGCCAGATTAAATAGGGCAAAGTACTTCTCAAAAATTGATTTAAGCCGGGGATATTATCAGATCCCTGTGAAGCCTGAGGTTCGGTCCATGCTCGCTTTCAGTACTCCGAGCGGCCATTACGAATTTAAGGTGATGCCTTTTGGGCTGAGCAATGCGCCCAGTGTGTTCACACGCATGATGAGAAAGTTATTAGACCCTTTAAGGGATCCTTCTGTCGTCTCGTTTATGGATGATATTCTCATCGCGTCTGACAATCTGAAAGATCACCTGAAATCCTTGGAACAGATCTTCATAAGATTGAAAGAGGAGGGGTTAACCGCCCGCCCAGCCAAATGCATGATTGGCTATCAATCCTTGGAATTTCTGGGACACACTATTACTCCAGGGGGACTGGTACCGGAAGAAAAGAACATTGAGAAGGTCCGTCTCGCACCCCGTCCTAAATCAAAAAAAAGATGTTAGGTCCTTCTTGTCTCTGTGTGGGTTTTACCAGAAATTCATTCCGAAGTTCAACGAAATTGCGGCGCCGTTAACCGAGACCCTGAAGAAAGGATCACCAGATCTTATAATCTGGACCCCGAGCTGTGAAGAAGCTTATGAGAAGCTGAAACAGGCTTTGGTGGATAGGCCAGTCCTGCAACTCCCAAATTTGGAGAAAACGTTTGTTCTGAGAACCGACGCGAGTAACATAGGGATTGGAGCAACTCTGTTGCAGGAAGGGCGAGATAATCCTTCGGTGCTGTGTCCGGTGGCATATGCCAGTCAAAAACTGTTACCCGCCGAACGGAATTACTCCACCGTCGAACGGGAATGTCTAGCTCTAGTGTGGGCGGTACAGAAATTTCAACCTTATCTGTATGGAGTCCATTTCAAAGTGCAATCCGACCATCAACCTCTGACGTTCTTGGCAACTTCTAAGAAACTGAACGCGAGGTTAATGAGATGGTCATTGCTCCTACAACCGTATCAGTTCACGGTCGAATACATCCCCGGAAGGGAGAATGTCGGAGCAGATGTCCTATCACGGCATCCTATGGTTGAATGTGAGGGTGGGGTCATTCGAACAGAACCACTGACAGTAGAAAGTTCGTAGGGTTCGACTTTCTTAAGAGGGGGCCTATGTAGCGAAACGCCAGTGGCCCATGTCCTTATGTATTCTGTTATTCTTGGTAAACAGGGGGAACCGGCTTTCGGAAGCTCTCAGTTCTCTTGTTCGCTCAATTCTCCATGAAAGATGGTTCTTTGGGTTATCTTCATACCACAATCTGTACATGGAGCGAGTATATATTTGTCTTTCCTTTCGGGTAGTCCCGAAGGCGCCCCTTGCGTCAAATGTGCACTGGTGCAGCGGCTGGTCAATTGATGGCCGGGCAAACAAGTACCGTTTGCAAGTTGCAACTTGTCAAAGTTAATTAAAGATAACGACAGAAGTGCAACTACCACTGAGACATTTTGAAAGGTAAACTTGGGTTGTGGGTGGTCCAGACAGACCTGGACTTATAAATGTATTTTGTATCAAAGGGGAAGATGAATTGGCGAAAAGCCAATCATAACCAATGAAGAGTTGGTTGACCGTTGGCAATCTAAATGGGTGTCTTGTTCTTGGCATAGCCGGGGAAGTGAAACGGAACAATATATCTCCCCAGAGGATTTCATTTGTTCTTAGCGTCAGATGAGCTGTTGCTATCTTTCTGTCTACGGCTTGAATTGGGCAGCTTGTCATCTTTCTGTGGAATATCATCATTGGATAGCTATAGTAATCTATGATCTATCTTCTTGAGCCAGAAGAGGCTATACACAGGACTATCTCTTTCGTCTGTTACTTGATAGGATGATGTCGGGAAGATAATGGACTTCTCTATCTCATTGAGAGAACCTGCATTCCTCTAAATCTATGTGTTCTGTGAGGCACTACCGGTACCTTGCGGCGACAGCTCAGACAAGAGTGGCGGCCGGGAGGGGTAGTATCTTCTTTCCTATTCTTGCGGGGAATGGGGAACTACACTGCGTGCCATACAACCCCAATACTATACTTTTAGTAACGAGGAGAAACACACAGATTACTGGGCACACCACACCACAGGATCGTAGTTGTGAGAAAGGCAGCATTTGCAAGTGAGAGGGAAGCATGGAAATGATTGTGCCAAATCATAATAAAGGCTTGGTATGAATGTGGAGAGTGTGTCGTGTGGGCAAAAAGACAACAGGACTTCGTCCAGCTGGAGGTCTCCTCAAGCCCGGACGTGGTCAATCCAGGGGCCACCTGACAGGTCAGGCCCAGTCATTCAGGTATTAATTATAGTGTATTTGTGTGATACATGAGTCAGCCCAGTCGCTCAGGTTTTGTTTGTCATCTCCAGGGTCCTCTTCTATGGGAAGTGACTATGTCTTCTAAGGGACATTATCACCAGTGCTTCTAGGCTAACGCCAATATGTCCGACGAGGCCAACTCAGGGTTTGGTGCGTTTAACTCTGAGACAGAGGCAAGGTCCAGGTCGTGAGGCAAGGACATTTTGCATGACTGGTGCATTGCCGGTTTTTTTTCAACAACATACGCCTGAGAGCAGTTGTTGTCTGGAGGGAGCCTAAGAGTGATTTTCTGGCATACCCATTTTATACCAGACATTAAAAGGCACCCATCCATTATCCCTCCACGAACACCTCACCGTATCTGCAACCGTAAGACTTTTCATAGGTCAGTGAAGACCTGGTGCCGAATTAATTCAGATGGCAATGAACAGAAGTCCTCAACACACAAGTCGCTTGGATTCTACAAAAGCCTGTTGAATCTACAACCAGTTGTTGGAGAAGGAAGGAGATTCTGACATCTTTGGTGAGATATGTCTGGACAGATCAGACAGTATCTGAAGCTGGATCTGTGACTGTGGTGACTGGAGGCTCTGTGTCAAAACTTTACCAGTGTAGTGTCTGTGTAGAACTATCTGTTTATCTGCCTTAATGTGTTCCTGTGCTGTTCTTGATTAGGTTAATAAAATTACTTCCAAGTTGTTTTGACGACTGCCATGTTATTTATGCGTCAGCCAGAAGAACACTGCAGGAAATAGGTCCCTAGGTCGAAAGGAAGCGTGACAGTGAGTCCAGGGAAAACGGAGGAGGGTTGGCAAGTAAAGACCTATCCCTGCCAGGGCTATAGAAGATTAATGAAACAATGTGACCGGGCTATTTGGGACCCTCCACGTAGCTTGTTACAGTGACTGAAGTCACAAATGGATGTATGTTACCTCTTTTGGTATCAAAAGAGTTAATGGTGTATAACCTTGTTATATGTCTTCATCTTTTTGTATTCAGTTTCCTGAGACACCGGCTCCGCAGTGAAGGGGTTACGGACGCAGTTCATAATCCCTTATACTGTGTTCGAAACACAGCTGTGGGCGATTTGGCAGCAGACCGCCTAACGTTAGTTTTTTATTAAACGGTATGTGTGCCAGTCGTTGAGAAAGCAATGGCAAACTACTGAACGTAAACTTGCCCAGGAATCATGAACAGCCAAAAAATGCTGGGGTTGATTTATACATCCTATAAAGGATATGCAACAAACTTCTGTTTTCCTGAGACAGCAGGACATTTCACTGAAAGCAGAATCAGTTCCTGAGACAGCAGGACATTTCATTGCAAGCAGAATCAGTTCCTGAGACACCAGGACATTTCACTGCAAACAGAATCAGTTTCTGAGACAGCAGGACATTTCATTGCAAGCAGAATCAGATTCTGAGACAGCAGGACATTTCACTGAAAGCAGAATCAGTTCCTGAGACAGCAGGACATTTCACTGAAAGCAGAATCAGTTCCTGAGACAGCAGGACATTTTACTGAAAGCAGAATCAGTTCCTGAGACAGCAGGACATTTCACTGAAAGCAGAATCAGTTCCTGAGACCGTAGGACATTTCATTGAAAGCAGAATCAGTTCCTGAGACAGCAGGACATTTCATTGCAAGCAGAATCAGTTTCTGAAACAGCAGGACATTTCACTGAAAACAGAATCAGTTCCTGAGACAGCAGGACATTTCACTGAAAGCAGAATCAGTTCCTGAGACAGCAGGACATTTCACTGAAAGCAGAATCAGTTTCTGAGACAGCAGGACATTTCACTGAAAGCAGAATCAGTTTCTGAGACAGCAGGACATTTCACTTAAAGCAGAATCAGTTTCTATAGTCCTTTATCTTGAGTAAGTTTTCAGATCTGGTTTGATTTCGTCCATATTCTTCCTGGCCTTACACCGTATGTTTGCTCACCATGAGCCTTTTTATCTCCTCATATTTCATCAGTCCTGCTTAGCCTAGCCCATACAGTCTGATTTAACAAGTTAACAGTAGGTCATTTTCATCAGTATCATCATGTGCCATGCCGATAAGTGTGAAAAATCATGGTTTGCCATCTCACACCATCATGTGTTTTGGAACAGGTCTGTGTTCTTGTCTCTGGTGGCCAAGCTGGCATGGTCTCTTTGTTTTCCTCTTGTTCTTTTCCCATCAAGTTTGTCATCATGAGTTTGTCGTCAGCGCTGACATGAACCAAACACGGGTCCTGTCATGTACAAGCCTTATATTTTAGACCAATTGACACTCAGTGGATTTTGTGGGCTCTATAATGGATATTGTGGGCTCTATAATGGATTTTGTGGGCTCTATAATGGATTTTGTGGGTTCTATAATGGATGTTGTGGGCTCTTATCACACTGGCTGTTTTTACTTCCCAAGAAATTTTCTGGTAGCTATTTCCAGGCATGGTCAGGCCTAAGAGCCCAGGTCAAGGGGGAAAACCCCATCTTGAGAGGAATTTGAACACATGACCACCAAGCCAATGGGGAAGTATGCTCATCATCATCATGTGCCATGCCGGTAAGTGTGGGCGGTCATGTTTAGCCATCTCACTTGATCACCAGAATCGTGGATCAGCTCAGTATTCTTGTCTTGACCATATAACGTGGCCAAGCCATTCAGGCATTTACTTCTCTGATGTATGCTAGCCACTAGCTTGGATGTGGCTCCCTGCATTCCAGGCTGTTGTGGCATAGCTGTTATATGTACTAATGATGTGTGCTCATTATGTGTACTGATGATGTGTACTAAAGGTGCATTGTTTGATTGTTAACAGAATTCACAATGTATCAATAGCTTGTGGCAAAGCTGATACCAGTTATCAACTCAATCATGCTGAGAATTTCTGGGGATGCACCTAATCAGTTTGTTCAGGTTAGTGTGAATTTTAGATCATATAACGAATCATTGCCTCGCAGGTCTGTGACACTTGTGGTCCCTTTTGATGTGTATTGTGTTATAATGTTCCATCACACAGACACCTGTCCGTGGACGTAACAAAAAGGTTAGTATGTACTGATCATACTACTGTATGCATGTTAATCATGGATGCTGAATAAAGAAATAAATGAAGACCATACATTGATTACAGAAATTAGACATCATCATCATAAGATAAGCGTTGTTGGTCATGTTTCGCCATCTTACACGATCACCAGTCATGGATCAGTTCTGTGTTTTTGTCTTGACTATGCCACATGGTAAAGCATCTAGATATTTATTTCACTACCTTCCTCTTGTTCTTTTACCCTCAATCTTGCCAGTTGTCATCAAGTTCTCTAGTTTATTTCTTCTCATAACATGCCCAAAAATGTTGACTGTCTACGTCTAATTTCTCTAATCAGTTTACGATTTTCATTTGGTTCTTTTAGCTCATTAGTTTTTCTGTCTGTCCCTGTTATTCTTTGCATTTTCCTCAGAAACCACATTTCCACTGCCATTATATGTTATTCACCTTGTCTGCATCTCACATCCATACAAAAGTACAGGTTTTATGTAGCACTTCAGCACTCTCTTTTCTCATTGCAGTTGACATATTTTTATTGGTCAGTATGTTTTCCAACTTGCAAAAGGCTACCTTTGCCATAGCGGTTATTTTTCTAATCTCTTCAAGGCATCTCCCATCAGATATTATGACTGTTCCGAGATAGTTGTACTAGTTCACTTGTTGAAGAATATTCCCATTTACTTGTATATTACATTGTGATGTTTCCTTCATAGTGACGACCATAACCTGTGTCTTCTTACAATTTAATTCTAACTGATATTTTCAGTATCAAGCTGGCTTATTTGACTTCCAAATACATTTCTGGGACTAATTTTAGCCTGTGTCGACCTGGGAACCCAGGGTGTAGATTTGAACCCATGACCACCAGGCAGGTGGGCGAGCATCTAGCCACTGACTTTAATTGTTCTGAGGATGATTAATCCTACTGCTGACTTGCTGGGCCAGTGTCTCAGCTTCTAGGAGTTTTACCAGGTGGATGCTCCAACAGTCTCAGATCTTGTGACCCCTTTCCCCTGTGTGCACCACATGAAAGTTAATTCACAGCCACTGTCTGGGTAGTGTTCCATCTGCGGTCGATGCAATGGTTGATGATGTCTTCCGTTTGTGTTTGATGCCTTCCATCAGTGATTGTTGCCTTCCATCTGTGGTTAATGCCTTCCATCTATGGTTGTTGCAGTGGTTGATGCCTTCCATCTGTGGTTGTTGCAGTGGTTGATGCCTTCCATCTGTGGTTGATGCCTTCCATCTGTGGTGTTGCCTTCCATCTGTCGTTGATGCAGTGGTTGATGCCTTCCATTTGTGGTGATGCCTTCCATTTGTGGTGATGCCTTCCATTTGTGGTGTTGCCTTCCATCTGTGGTTGTTGCAGTGGTTGATGCCTTCCATCTGTGGTTGATGCCTTCCATCTGTGGTGTTGCCTTCCATCTGTTGTTGATGCAGTGGTTGATGCCTTCCATCTGTGGTGTTGCCTTCCATCTGTGGTGTTGCCTTCCATCTGTGGTTGTTGCAGTGGTTGATGCCTTTCATTTGTGGTGTTGCCTTCCATTTGTGGTGATGCCTTCCATTTGTGGTGATGCCTTCCATTTGTGGTGATGCCTTCCATCTGTGGTGTTGCCTTCCATCTGTGGTGTTGCCTTCCATCTGTGGTTGTTGCAGTGGTTGATGCCTTCCATTTGTGGTGTTGCCTTCCATTTGTGGTGATGCCTTCCATTTGTGGTGATGCCTTCCATCTGTGGTGTTGCCTTCCATCTGTGGTTGTTGCAGTGGTTCATGCCTTCCATCTGTGGTTGATGCAGTGGTTCATGCCTTCCATCTGTGGTATTGCCTTCCATCTGTGGTATTGCCTTCCATCTGTGGTTGATGCCTTCCATCTGTGGTTGATGCCTTCCATCTGTGGTTGATGCCTTCCATCTGTGGTTGATGCAGTGGTTCATGCCTTCCATCTGTGGTGTTGCCTTCCATCTGTGGTTGATGCCTTCCATCTGTGGTTGATGCCTTCCATCTGTGGTTGATGCAGTGGTTCATGCCTTCCATCTGTGGTGTTGCCTTCCATCTGTGGTTGATGCCTTCCATTGGTGGTTGATGCCTTCCATTAGTGGTTGATGCCTTCCATCTGTGGTTGATACCTTCCATCTGTGGTCGATGCAGTGGTTGATGCCTTCCATCTATGGTTGATGCCTTCCATCTGTGGTTGATGCCTTCCAGTTAGTTAGTCGCGGTTCCAACTTCACGGCAACGGGTCGTCCCCATTATGCTCAGTTCCTGTGCCAGCGAATATCACACAAAATGTTCCTCACTGTCCAATGTGAAAAGTGGAACAGACAGGAGTCTCGGCAAACCAACAGTCCGCATGGGTACACTGTGCATAATGCCGCCGCCAGAATGCCAACACAAAAGTCATCCACAAAAATTACAGTTCTTCGTCAGTGGAATTGGCAGTCACCAGAAAAACTTCATTGAGCTGGGTTTTCTCACATGGCATGGTCTCTTTCCGCAGGGCGACTCGCCGAAAGCGCCGCACAAAGCACAAACTCCGTAGCTCCAGCGATGACTCCCAGGAGTCTCCTGAAAAATTTACCCGTGAACTCAAAAGCAAAATTAGTCAATTCAGCAACAGCCGGTAGCCATTGTTCCAAACATGCAGTTCATTGAACAAACAAAAGCGGACAGATGTAAAAGCATTCCACATGTATTTCAGAGCTCACAGAGTCACTCTAAGCACTCACTCAGTAACAGGGCGACAGAACCATGAACTCCCAGTCCAACATGAGGAAAATGCGAATGCAAACTGCAGCCACAAGGATAAATACTTCAGAGGCCGTAGCTGTTCAATGCCTAACCGCCATGCTGGGGACCAGAAGTCTGATGCCTTCCATTAGTGGTTGATGCCTTCCATTAGTGGCTGATGCCTTCCATTACTGGCTGATGCCTTCCATAACTGGCTGATGCCTTCCATTACTGGCTGATGCCTTCCATTACTGGCTGATGCCTTCCATTAGTGGTTAATGCAGTGGTTGATGCCTTCCATTAGTGGTTGATGCCTTCCATTAGTGGTTGATGCCTTCCATTTGTTGTTGATGCCTTCAATCTGTGGTTGATGCCTTCCATTAGTGGCTGATGCCTTCCATTAGTGGCTGATGCCTTCCATTAGTGGCTGATGCCTTCCATTAGTGGCTGATGCCTTCCATTAGTGGCTGATGCCTTCCATTAGTGGCTGATGCCTTCCATTACTGGCTGATGCCTTCCATTACTGGCTGATGCCTTCCATTACTGGCTGATGCCTTCCATTACTGGCTGATGCCTTCCATTAGTGGTTAATGCAGTGGTTGATGCCTTCCATTAGTGGTTGATGCCTTCCATTAGTGGTTGATGCCTTCCATTTGTTGTTGATGCCTTCAATCTGTGGTTGATGCCTTCCATTAGTGGCTGATGCCTTCCATTAGTGGTTGATGCCTTCCATTAGTGGCTGATGCCTTCCATTAGTGGCTGATGCCTTCCATTAGTGGTTGATACCTTCCATTAGTGGTTAATGCAGTGGTTGATGCCTTCCATTAGTGGCTGTTGCCTTCCATTAGTGGTTGATGCCTTCCATTAGTGGTTGATGCCTTCCATTAGTGGCTGATGCCTTCCATTAGTGGCTGATGCCTTCCATTACTGGCTGATGCCTTCCATTACTGGCTGATGCCTTCCATTACTGGTTAATGCAGTGGTTGATGCCTTCCATTAGTGGTTGATGCCTTCCATTAGTGGTTGATGCCTTCCATTTGTTGTTGATGCCTTCAATCTGTGGTTGATGCCTTCCATTAGTGGTTGATACCTTCCATTAGTGGCTGATGCCTTCCATTAGTGGCTGATGCCTTCCATTAGTGGTTGATACCTTCCATTAGTGGTTAATGCAGTGGTTGATGCCTTCCATTAGTGGTTGATGCCTTCAATCTGTGGTTGATACCTTCAATCTGTGGTTGATACCTTCCATTAGTGGTTGATGCCTTCCATTAGTGGCTGATGCCTTCCATTAGTGGTTGATACCTTCCATTAGTGGTTTATGCAGTGGTTGATGCCTTCCATTAGTGGTTGATACCTTCCATTAGTGGTTGATGCCTTCAATCTATGGTTGATGCCTTCCATTAGTGGTTGATGCCTTCAATCTGTGGTTGATGCCTTCCATTAGTGGTTGATGCCTTCCATTAGTGGTTGATGCCTTCCATTAGCGGTTGATGCCTTCAATCTGTGGTTGATGCCTTCCATTAGTGGTTAATGCAGTGGTTGATGCCTTCCATTAGTGGTTGATGCCTTCCATCTGTGGTTGATGCCTTCCATCTCATCCTTCATGGTTCTGCACCAGGTTATAATAAATCATTCTTGATCACTTTCCCTTGTGAGCCTGCTCCATGGCAGGCCTACTGCTCAAATCAAGATCCTGCCTAAGGACATGCTCAGTCTGATTTGATCATCTTGTTGATAAAACAGCATGGGTTGTAACAAATAGTCGTCGACATCAATGTTTATAGAGTCATGGTAATGCAATGGCTATCAGGCATCCTGCCAACCTGGCGCTCATGGGTGTGAATTATCATTGAAGCAGATTTTAAAAATTGATCTGGGTTCCCTGGTTGACACAGCCTCAAATGGGTACCAGGACATAACTTGGGTAGTAAAGGCACCCAGTGTGATATTGACCACATGACCCCTCGATTGCCAAGTGGTCCATAGAAATGTAGTGCTAGCTCCAATATGGGGATATACTCAGTATGCATTAAGGCATGTAGAAAAGGTCTTTTACCCTTTAAAAACTAACAATAGTTTATTGTTATCATTAAAAGAAATAATTTTAACAAATGAGAATTCATTAATGTTTTACTTCATATGAATAACTCTCTACCCTAAAGTATTATTTGAAAATGGTTTATCACTAATATTTGTTATTGCAAACCACCTAAATTGCCAGATTGTTATAACTGCTTGATTGTCTCTCTTGTATATGCAGTAGTGTTTTCCCACCTTGTACTTTATCTTGCAGGAGTTACTGTTGATGGAGGAGCTGAAGCAACTTGCAGCTAATGTGTATGAAGCATTCAGTCAGGATGGATACAGCAAACCTAGAGTTTAGTTCCCGCTGTCAGTCCTGGGTTGCTGGGTTCAAGTTATTGACACAGTAGACAACAGGGCTAGACAACAGCTGGTTTCCCTATCAAAGCTACCAACTGCCCTGAGCTTGTATACATAAGTGTGATAGTGATGGCTGTCTTACACAACAGCAAAGGAAACAGAAGGAATGTAGTAGACACCAAAGACAAGTGGAATAGACACTTTGGACACCATATAACAGGAAAACAGCTGTATTTTATTTAAAATTTTAAACTCTGTTTGTCTCACTATATTGTGTTAACCAACTTTTTTTCTAGTTAATTGAACTCTTCTGTTTCAGACAGTTGTTACTCATCCTCCTTTTGTCCCAAGAGTTGTTGCTCCACCTCCTGCCCCAGAGAGTTATTCTACTTCCTTCTTCCCCCAGACAGTTTTTACTCATCCTTTTCCTCCCTATCATTATTGCTCTACCTCCTGTCTCAGACAATTCTTACTCACCCACCTATCTCTGCAGTTATTGCTCAACCTGCTGACTCAGACAGTTGTTGCTCAACCTCTGGCCCCAGACAGTTGCTGCTCAACGTCCTGTCTCAGACAATTGTTGCTCAACTTCCTGTCTCAGACATTGTTGCTCAACCTCTTGTCTCAGACAGTTGTTGCTCAACCGCCTGTCCCAGACAGTTATTGCTCAACCTGCTGACTCAGACAGTTGTTGCTCAACCTCTGGCCCCAGACAGTTATTGCTCAACTTCCTGTCTCAGACAATTGTTGCTCAACCTCCTGTCCCGGACAGTTGTTTCTCAACTTGGTACAAGATGTTTCAACAACAATAACAGACCTGTAACAAGAACCAGATGTGGGTCTGTGAAGTGTCAGCACTATCACATTATGTAGGCATCCGTGCACGGAGGAATACATGGCCAGTATTCTCTCATTTTTCTTATGTTCACTCGCATTGAAATCAAGCATAGTCCATGCACGTGCTATAACGTCTAATGCATTTGACTTATCTTTGCATGTGTATTAGCTTTGCATGTAACCGGTATACCTCACCATCAGGCGAACCCACTTCGACTTTTATGATATTTGTAATTTACGCCCCCAAGTCGAGGACGAGAATTCAACATTTTAGTCCAACTGACCGGTGTAGGGGTTGAACCTGCTACCTCGGCATCAGCACACCAAAGTTTACGAGCTTTTAAGATGTTTTTATCTATTCGGCCATGCTGATCTCCCATGAAAATTGTACACTAATTAGAGAAATTAGATGTAGACAGTCAAGATTTTTTTGGACATGTTATGAGACGAAATATATTAGAGAAGTTGGTGACAGCTGGCAAGATTGAGGGAAAGAGATCAAGGGGAAGACAGAGAAGTAAATACCTGGATGGCTTGGCCATTTGGAATGGTCGAGACAGAAACGCTGAGCTGATCCATGACTCTGGTGATTGAGTGAAATAGCAAATCATGACCGCCCGCGCTTACCGGCATGGCACATGATGGATGGATGGATCGCCTAAGTAACCAGTCTTTTCCTTCCATAGTGAGCATGGAGAGCTGACACCAAACTCTTGAGCCTATGCCATTGTATTTTCCTCACCTTTATTCCATTGCACCAGATACATGATGTCATATTTCCGATGTTTCACATTGTCTTTCCTGGAAACCTCAGTAGCCTGTCTCAAGGATCTCATTTCACATGTGACAAACTATCTCTGGTAGGATGTTGACAGGGACCGTTCTGGAAGAGAAATGCTGTTTTATCATTTGTTGTTTCAACCGCCATCATGACCTTCACATGCATGAGTAAAGGTGACAGCCGAGTTTGCCTTTTAGTAGATTGTTTCTGTCTGTCTGTCGAACATGTTACCTTGATAATTGCATTTTCAGACTTGTTTTACCTTGGTATTGTTAATTTGTATGGTGACAGCTTGTGTGTGATGTATATAATTAAACTCTGTGAGGTTTATTTAGTCTGAAAACTGGTATGAAATTTATATTTCTTAAGATATCGTTCTGTTAGCAATCTAGCTTTGTAATGATCTAAAAATGTGTGGGTGGTTAAACTAATGTAGCAGTTTCCTCTTACAAAGTATTTGTGCTCACTGTTTTCATAAGGAGTTGGTTTTGGTGCCTCCTCTCTTTCCCACATGCTTGACTGGGCTTCACTCCCAATCCGTGTAGCTGGGCTAGTGTCAGAGTCTGTCAGTATCTGCCAACTGAGTCTGTGCTGCACTCATTATATCAGCCCTGTCCATGCTTCTGTGCTGCACTCATTATATCAGCCCTGTCCATGCTTCTTTCCATTTGTAATGGAGCATTATTTGCCCGTGGGTATACATGTTCATTACCTTTGACTCTGGCATGTCTGGATGTGCACATCCATACATCCAGGTGTGTGATATGAAATGCAACTTCTGAATGCTGTCTATCCATTCGGAGACTCGGTTACGATTTTCTCTAGCATGTTTATAGAGTCAGATATGACTATTGCGTGTGTGACTTCCTGTGCTGCTGCCCATGCTAGTGTTCTGGAGGCAGCAGTTGATCTCCATAGTTCTTACAACATACATGACAGGTTATGTTACTATTCTTTGCTTCCTTTATGGGCATTATAGTCTGTATCTTGTGGCGTAATGGCACAAACTACCTTGATTGCTGAAGCAAGGCTAGAATAATCCAGGGATGAACAAGGTTCAAATGCCACAACATGATACACTTAACACATACAGTTACAAGCTGACTTTTATTTATACAATTATGTCCAGGTTTACACAATATTGAATTGTTTTGTTTCTGCACACTGTGAAAACAAGCTTCACATGCCTAAAAGATGTAAATATTCTCAACAATTGTGTAGCAAGTCAGGCAATGCCTTGATACCTCTCTCATTTATCAATCATAGCCCAGGGTTTTGTCCACAGTAATCATATGTTTGGGTGATTCTTCAAACAAACAACCCCCCCCCCCCCCCCCAACTAGAGAAATGATGCAGGGTGGATTGAGATGGTCGCATGGAGGAATATCATCAGCAGCGTTGATCCAGAAAGTCAAGAACCGAGATCTGTGGAGAGTTATGAATGCCTATGCCAGCTGCTGGCAGGGAACTTGATGATCCAGCCTCCAAAATATGCACTGGAAAGGACAGGCAGTGAGGAAGGAGGCTGGCAATAGCTTGTTTTTATGCTTCCCCTTGTGCCTGTCATCTCCGAATGGAGCAAAGACCCCCCCCCCCCCCCCCCCCCCCCCCCAATCATCTTACGTCCCGTTCACAATCGGCTGGATTTTGCAGCTAGTTTTCTACGGGAGGGATAGCCAGCCCCCACACCCTCCCTCCTTGGTCATCTCTGACAACATGCTTGTTACCAATCTTTTGCTTCCCCCATGGGTCCTGCGTTTTTGTGATTATATGACTCCATATATGTTACGGCCTCATTTGGCGCCAACACTGTAACAAAATTTGCTGCACAATGATTTTATTTGAAAAAGAAAGCTGTTTTATTTTCACTTGCACATTGTTGTTAATTTCAACAGAGAAATCTCTATAACATCCACTTTATTGAGGCTGAGTCAACATCAGAAAAGACTCATGCACTCATTTTGAGAGGCTGACACAACATGAGAATTCCACACACTCATTTTGTGAGGCAGACTCAACATGAGAAATCTTTGGCACCCATTTTATTAAGGCTGGGTCAATGCCAGACCCCTATGTCACCATAAAAAAAAAAATACCCCTTTCAGCTGGAGAATGAACCTCAACTACTGAAGTAGCAAGCTGGCTGACTATGCCACATCCATGTAAATTTATAATATATGCTACATCCTTATAACAATATAATGGATATTTTCTTGTCACATGTAAAACATGACCCCATAAACACAACATCATGTATGAATGTATACTTCTAATCATATATGTATCATCAGTGTCATACCACACAGGTGTCCCACGCTTGTTTGATAGCTTTCTTTGTTTCCATTACGGCATCTGTACCATTGTTTGTGTGTGACCCAGTATTTTTCAGGGCTGAGGATAAAAACTGCTTTGCCAAACAGTGTACAGGCTAGGAATTAACCCCCCTTCTCCATACGTTTACAGAGGACCTTACACACTTGCCAGGAAAGAAGAAAAAAAACGGCACCTCCTAACACGCCTCCTCAGTATGTTTACAGAGGACCTAACACACTTGCCAGAGGTAAAAACCAGCACCTCCTCTGTACGTATATAAAGGACTAAAACACCCCCCCCCCCCCCATACATTTATAGAGGACCTAAACCACTTCCCAGGCCCAAAACATACACAACCCCTCCATATGTTTATTGAGGACCAAGCACACTTCCCAGGATAGAAAAACACCTCCAAGCCCTACTGAGGACCCAACACACGTCCCAACAGATTAGGGTTGTTAAAAAACAACAAACCAAAAAACACACCCAGAAGTTATTGCAACACTGAACCTAGTAACTTTTGTTAGTTAAAACATTTTTGGTCACTTGTTTCAGCTGTATCTGTGTATGTGCCATTATGAATATGTATTACACAACACAGGTTTGAATACTGCATTAAATAATATGTATTATTACACAACACAAGTTTGAATACTGCATTAAACGCACAAATATAAGTTACGCCCTGCAAATGTCTACACACATAGAATGGGAAGATGAAGAGTTTGCTGAGAGAAAAGAAACAGTTCTTGTTCACAGAATCACGCGGAAAGATGAAAGACGTTTAATTCATGGCTAATCTTTCAAATGTGGAGGGATACCTGTATTCATGAACATATTTCATTGAAAGCTGATGAAACAAAATAAATAAATATAAAAATATCAAAAGAAATAAATCTGTCCTGCTGTTTTAAGTTTGACATAAATGTGCGTGTTAGAGACACACCACAGAATGACACAGGAGCACAGACAGTTGAACATATTGTCTCAGTCTGGCTGTCTCACAATGACAGACACCAGATTTCTATGTCTCAGTCTGGCTTTCTCACAATGACAGACACCAGATTTCTATGTCGCAGTCTGGCTGTCTCACAATGACAGACACCAGATTTCTATGTCTCAGTCTGGCTTTCTCACAATGACAGACACCAGATTTCTATGTCGCAGTCTGGCTGTCTCACAATGACAGACACCAGGTGTCTCTGACATGACGCACCTTTCTCTGACTGGTTAGCCCAATACTCTCTTATAATATAATCTGTCCTAAGGCTGTTTCCTGTTATGAGTCTGTGATGTGATAGTTAGTCGCGGTTTTAGCTTCATGGCAACGGGTCGTCCCCATTATGCTCCATCCCTGTGGCAGTGAATATCACACAGAATGCTCCTCACTGCCCCGTGTGAAAAGTGGAACAGACAGGAGTCTCGACAAACCAACAGCCCGCATAGGTACACTGTGCATAATGCAGCAGCCAGAATGCCAACACAAAAGACACCCAGAAAACCAGCAGCCACACATTACTGCATAAGGAAAACGAGTCCGCTTTGTGACAAAGCCAGCCGCCATTTTTCCGAACATGCAGTTCATGCTACAAACAACCGCGGACAGATGTAAAACCATTTCACTGTACATAATGCTGCTGCCAGAATGCCAACACAAAAGTCTTCCACGAAAAATACAGTTAACCATCAATGGAAGTGGCAGTCACTAGAACAATAGCAGCCACACTTATCTGCATAAGACAAAACCAGTCAGTCCTTCGACAAAACTAGCCGCCATTACTCCGAACATGCAGTTCATGCTCCAAACAACCGCAGACAGATGTAAAAGCATTTCACACAAAATTCACAGCTTACAGTGTCACGTCACGCACTCAACTCGATAGCAGGGCGACGGAACCACACATTTCCAGTCCAACATGAGGAAAATGCGAATGCAAACGGTAGCCATGAGCATACACACTCCAGTGGCCTTAACCGTTTAAGTGCCTATCCTCCAAGTTCGGGACCAGAAGTTGTGATGTGATCACGCCATCACATTTTATAGACCTGCTAGCAAAGTGGAATAGGTGGCCAATCATTCCCTCACTTTAGCAAGTGATGAGCCCAGGCATTAAGCCTGCGTCCGAGCGTGCTCATGACATTACCAGCAGTTCACTATCAACTTCACTAGCTCACCTGCCAATGCTCTGGTTGTAGTAAATATTTTCTCCTGAACTGATTTTCAGCACAATCTCTTAGGACTAGCAGTTGACACTTTCTCTAAGACAGACTGGCGGTTGAATTTTTATCAGACACCTGCAAGTAAATACTCTCTGGCAGTGGACACTTTCTCGATTTCAGACAGGCTTCAAAACTTTCTGTTGAACAGACTGGTATTCAACACTTTCTCTCAGGCAGACTGGCAGTTGTTGTTTTCTCTTAGACAGACTAACAATCAAGACTACTCTTAGACTAGAGGTCGACACTTTCTCTGAGACAGACAGGAATTCAACACTTTTTGGTAGTCAATGCATTCTCTTAGACAAACAGTCGACACTACTCTTAGACTAAAGGTCGACAATTTCTCTTAGACTGACTAGCAATTGACACTTTCTCTTAGGCAAACTGGCAGCCAGCACTTTCTCTTACACAGGTTGGCAATCCAGACTTTCTCTTAGATTGACTGGCAGTCAGCACACTTGTGGGTTGGCGGTCAGCACTTTCTCTTGGACTGACTCGCAGTCAGCACTCTCTTGAGTTGGCAGCCAGCACTTTCTCTTGGGTTGAGAGCCAGTACTTTCTCTTACAAAGGCTGGCAATCCAGACTTTCTCTTATATAGATTGGCAGTCAGCACCTTCTCTTGGACTGATAGCAAGCACTTGGATTGACAGTCAGCATGTTCTCTTGGACTGACAGATAGCCTTGGAGTGACAGTCAGCGTGTTCTCTTGGACAGACTGGCGGTAAGCACAATCGTGGGCTGTCAGTAACATATTCTCTTGGGTTGACAGCCAGCATTTCTCTTTGGCTGACAGCCAGCACTTTCTCTTGGACTGAGAGTCACCACACTTTCCTACACTGCGAAAACTCTCCTTGAAATACCCTTTTTTCATTGTTATGTTCCCTTATCATCATCATCATCACTCCAAGTATCTAAAGTCTGAGCCACAGCTTCAGGCAAAGAAATCTGAGATCCCAGCTGCACTGCCTCGGCCTCCTCTCCTCTAGTTCTTTTATCTAGC
>JACEFZ010020018.1:0-27087 GCA_014155875.1 Cepaea nemoralis
TATGATTATTCAAGAATAAAATATTTCATGTTACATCGAAGAGAAATAGAAAAATGAGTTAGAAAAGTATCACATGTCTAAAATAGACCATTAGTTTTAAGTAAACTTTGAAAATACTTCAAAGTTTTTATACTTATTTTACAAGGCATAAGACTATAAATAATATATCTAAATTTTGTATACAAAATTTAGATAAATGCAAAGGTATTTAAATTACATAATATAGCACTGCTACTCTTAGTAATGTCCCTTGATATAGCTTATGTTGTTAAGTCCCTTTCATTCATTCATTCATTCATTCAGTAGCATGTCCTTTGTAGAACCTCGCTCTCAGAACAACCTTCCGGAAAACCTCTCGATCATAAGCAAGATGTCCCGAGTCTGATACACCCATCTGGAGATCATCCGCCACATCCTGCACCCATCTTCTCTTTAGCCTTCCTCTTCCTCTCTTCCCAGGCATATATCCTTCCATTATTGTTCTCTCCAAACTTTCGTGACGTTTCAAGTGACCAAAATATTTCTTTGTTTTATCGTCTTTAATAGCCAACCTTCTTCAATATTCAGAAATGTTTTAATTACATGTCTTTTCTTTTAATGTGGTTGTATTACGTACAAAATTGTGATTTTACAATGTGCGTTGCGTGTTTTATTTTTACATTTACAAAATACAAGATCCGAAGACGTCAAATGCAGCAAGATTCTCTAATTGTTTGTGTACTGACTGCATACTATTTATTACTTTACATACAATAATTCATCGCAAACATTAAATGTGGTTTGGATTCAAACGTTGCATATAAATAGGAATTGTAAGTATTCTTTTCAAATATTAAGAGTTTATTGTCAGAACTTACAACAAAAAAAAAAAAACGTTTCTAGTAATATTGTGTGAGTTATTTCTCTTGTTGCAATCGGAACCATTCATCTATGTTAGTATTATTAGATTGTCACCCTTTAGTTGACAACATTTTCGACCTCTCAAATTCATGGACACAAATATTTTGTTTGAATGTTCCCCTATACGCAAGAAAGCGTACAATTTTTCAGTTGTAAGTACGCTTTCAACACGGAAGCCGAGCTAGTGTAGTGGCTAGATGCTCGCCTGTCGGCTCGGTGGTCATGAGAACGAATCTACAGCGGGGCGGAATTTCATCTGGCCTCCCTAGTCGTATTAGGCTAATGAAGGCTAATCGTCGAACGTCCTTTGTTTCCCGCCATTGTGTTCTGTAAAGCTGCACTACTTCGTGTTATGCTATATTGTTTACATTTCTACAGCTTTACCGCAGTAGAAACGCAAACAGTCCAGTTTTGTTTTAAAATCACGGTACGATGAAAATAAACTTAAAACCTTAGAGACAACTAGGAAACTTGACGGGAAAAGAGGATGTGGAAACAAAGAGATATATGCCAGGATGGCTTAGCATAATCCAGACAAAAAACAAAGACCCAGCGACGGTGTGAGATGGCGAACCAGTCCTGTCTAAGGGTATTAATTATTAGCATTGCACATGCAGGTGATACATTTATCAATAGCAGAATAAAAACGATTATCGTAGTGCCGCATTATCGAGCACACATTTGGCTAAACCTAAACATATGTAGAAGTAGTAATGTTCTGAAAATCTCCACAGAAATCTCAATGTATTTGGAGGGGATATCGCGAACACAGTCCCCCTTTAAAGAAAATTACGTTCTCGTGACACCCATATTTGGGGTAATAGGAGACGCCAAGCCAACCTTCCATCCATCATGTGCCATGCCGGTAAGCGTGGGCGGTTATGTTTTGCCGTCTCACTCGATCACCAGAGTCGTGGATCAGCTCCGTGTTCCTGTCTCGACCATGCCACGTGGCCAAGCCATCCAGGTAGGCCTACTTACTTCTCTGTTTTCCCCTTGGTCTCTTCCCTTCGATCTTGCCAGTTGACACCAAGTTCTCCGAGTCATTTCTTCTCAAAACATTCCCAAAGATTTTGGCTGTCTATGTCTAATGACTCTGATCGGTTTAGTTAGTTAGTCTTTCCTCTTGAGCCCAAGGCGGCGCATAGGGCAGAAGTCCTGTCTCTCCATGCTTGGCGGTTCGCTGCTACCTGTTGTAGATCTTGGATATTTACTTGGCCATTGAATGAGCCTTCTCTGCTGATGGTTCTACGCAGGGTCTCTCTTGGTCTTCCCCGTTTTCTTTTCCCTACCGGTGACCATATGAGGGCTTGGTAGGGGAGTCTTGTCTTCTCCATTCTGAGTACATGGCCGATGTAGTTCCAACGGCGTCTTCTTATGAAATTGGATACTGTATCTTGCTTAGTCTCTTGTCTTATTTGCGAATTGGTTCTGAAGTCTGTCCAGTGGATGTTTAGAAGTCTTCTAAGACATTTGTTCTCAAAATTGTCTAATTTTATTTTTTTTTATTTTTATTTTTTTTAAATTTTTTTAAAAAATTCAGATATAACAGATCGGTTTACGATCTTCATTTGTTTCTTGAAGGACTTGTTCATTGGTTTTTCTGTCTGTCCATGGTATTATTTGTATTTTCCTCAGAAACAACATTTCCACAGCTGTATTTCAGCTTGACTGCTTATTGTCCATGCTTCACATCCATACAAAAGTATAGGTTCTATGTAGCACTTCAACACTCTTTGTCTCGTTTCAATTGATATTTTTATTGGTCAGTATGCAATGGCAATTCTTGTTCTAATCTCTTCAAGGCATCTCCCATCAGATGTTGTGACTGTGCCGAGATAACTGTATCGATTCACTTGCTTAAATTAAGAATATGCCAATTTACTCGTATATCACATTGCGGTATTTCCTTCTTCCCAGAGACGACCATAATCTGTGTCTTCTTAATATTCAGTTCTAACCCTAGTTGTTCGCTGCGTGCAACAACCGCATCTACTAAATTTTGTAGGTTCTGTCCATTGTATGCAATAAAGGCTGTATCATCTGCATATTTAATGTTATTGATGTAATGTCCCCCATTGTTGATTCCTTCCATATCTTCTATATTTCTGAAAATATGTTCACTGTACAGGGAAAAAAGATCTTGAGACATTACACATCCCTGTCTCACACCTCTTTTGATAAGCTGATATTGACCTACATCGTTATCAATTCTGATGGCAGCTTGTTCTTTATAATATGTGTTTATTTACAAGTCTAAGGTATTTCCATCAATTTGTAGATCTTCAAGCATCCTTATCATGTCGACATGTCTCACTTTATCGAAAGCTTTGTGTAGTCAATAAAGCAAAAATGTGGATCTTTGTTTACTTCTATATAACGTTCAATTACTGTTTTCAGTATATACACAGCGTTTACTGTATCCTTGCCTTTTACAAACCCACACTGCTCTTCTCCTATTTCGAGTTTTATTTTCTTCCTAACTCTTTGCATGATCATTCTTTGCAAAATCTTGGCGACGTGGCTCATTATAATAATTGTTCGATATTGATCACATTCCAAGGCTCCCGATTTCTTCGGAAATGAAACATTTAAAATGGAAACAAAAAATAGAAATTTAATTGTTATATTTGTTTAAAAAATGTTAGTGTTGAAATTTAATTTTTAATTTTAATTAACAGGGACCATATGCCTTGAAAATAAAGCGTCTATTCAGTTAGGTGACAATCGATTTATCTCTAGGAGGTTGGGAAATTTGAAAAATCGGCGGAGATGAGTCCATCGCCTTATACAAGTATTTGGTAATGACTTCACAAATAGTTTGTTAAATCAGCCGAAAAGCCCGGTGAGGGAATGTCAAACAATGGAATTAAACTATCTCGGTATCTTTCACAGTTGTTCTTGACTTTTTCTCTGCTCCAAGACGTTGACTCTGTGACTGCCCCCCCCCCCCCCCCATAGGACAGGGCTCAGAATTTGTTCCAACTCTAGTATACGCCGTTCAATATTCTCACGTTCTCTGATTACATGATGCCAGTTACCATTGCGTTCTTCGGTGCCAACGACATGAACTGTCAAGAAGTGAGATTCTGTTGCAAAATTAACCTGTGGAGGAGAAAAAAAGCACATTGAAATTTATAAGACTTCAACACCTAGTAATTCATAGTGAAATAAAGAGGATCAGATAATAGAATATAAAATTAGACACCGGAACTAACACACCTGTTCTTGAAAATTATGATAATAAACGTTACTATTTATACAAACCTTTCTAGTTTGGTGTTGTATTTCATCTGCTGCGACAGAGGAACAACTTCGTAAACCAGCAGTAGGATAGTTTTCATTCCACAAAGCATTAATTTTCTGGAGAGACTCAGAGTCTAGGGCATGACTACTAGATAGAAGCATACATACGTGCTCCGAAAGTTGTGGGTTCGATTCCGGGCCGCACCCTTCGGTTTACGAGTTAAATGTTTCGGAGACTCCTGTGGGTCGTCGCCAAAAGCTACGGAGTTCGTGCTTTGTGCGACGCTTTCCGTGCTGCGGAAAGAGACCGAGCCATATGGGATAAAAATCCGGTGCAATGAAGTCGACCCTGTCGACTTTTAAGCGACTTTTTTTACTAGATAGAAGGACAATATTTTCATCTGAAGAAAAATCATCAAGCAAATCAAATGTTGTCTCTTGCGGGTCTATTGCTGCCTGACCTGCATACCAAAATGTCTAATGACAGAGCTGGGATGAAGAAATAGGAATCACCATCATTCAAAACAGGTAACGTAGAAGTTGTGTTACTGTTGCCATAACTGGCATGCTCTGGTGAACTTTGACAGTCGCTCTTTTGGAAAACATTGCCTTTATTTCTCTGATCGCACACCAATACTATGCTTTGGGGAATAAAGCTTTTGCACCGTGTCACATCTTGTGTGAATGGAGTCAGGAATTTATTTCGTTTGCGAGGGTAGTAATCCATGTTTTCGTTTGTCTCTTTGACGTTAATTTTTCTTTTTGGAAGAAGGGCGTCCTTTGTTGATCATTTTTCTAGGTGTTGACAAAACTGGTGTCAGATTTAAAATGGTTTATAGGATCGATTGGGATGTAATCTCATCCACTGTGAGTTTGGATTTCCATGAATAACTTGAGGTCTTTAGTCCTTTTCGGATCACAATGAGCGACTGTTACCAGCTCGGATTTATATACTAGTATTTGAGTCCTTTGTAAAAGCGGGTTCGGTCAGTTTCTTAGGTAAAGCAGTTCAGATTACGCTGATGCTGCTGTCCGTATGGCGTGACTAAGCAATCTACTACCCGCTCTGTGACCAATTGTATATTTAAGCTGGGTTGGAGAATGCGGGTCATGCTCGCCCTTGACCTTTCAGCATGCTGAAATAGGCAGCGTAGAGGGCGCAACGTTACATCCAGATACAAGTTTGGTTGAAAAATTTCTTTACTTGACCAATATTTTTCCCATTTGGTTAACAAATTTTCCTAATTTTTATAAGTTTGTTTACAATATTTCTGTACTTTATCAACATTTTTCACATATGGTTAATAAATTTGCCTACTTTTCATAAGCTTGGATGAGCTATTTCTTTACTTGACCAAGATTTTTTCACCGACTTTTCATAAGTTTGGTTGAAATGTGGCCAAAATGTTTCCCCTTTGAGTAACAACTTTTCCAACTTTTTACAAGGGTTCATACTTTTCATAAGTTTGGTTGAGATATTTCAGACTTTTGGTCAACCGTTTTGTTACTTTGGTTAACCCGTTTCCTTAGTTTTGTTGAAATATTTCTTGAATTTCTCGTCAATATGTATCATTCTCTCACCACATGACAACTATAAATACCGTAAACACACACCAAAAAAAATCAACAATCAAGACGTAGTTATAATATATACCTGTTTATTTACAGTATTTCAGTACATTTTACAAGAATAAAAAAGAATAATGTCATTATACGAAATGGGTGATGCAATATGAGCTGGTATACATAGTATGATCACATTTTATTTTCACATAGAGAACTATACACATTGTATGTTGTTTCTGGGTTTCTTCACACTGTTGTCTGAGTAGGTTGGTTCTTCAGGCTGGTAGCCTGGTATATATCTGTCATTTGGCGTGTAGTCATAAAACTGGTCTCCTGCTTCGTAGGCTGACATCAGAGTATTGTAGACAACCAGGGAATCAACCATCTGAGTGTCGGGCACATCAAACAGCTGGATATTGGACTCATCACACATCTGGTTGCTGGGGTCATCACACATCTGACTATAGCTGGGTTGAAACTGGCGGTATAGTATGCGTTTACTTGGTGGCTTCGGTTAGTACCCCGTTTAACTTGAGCACTGCCTTGCGTGTTGTGGACTTGATTGCTTTGGTTAATGCCCTGTTTAACATGAACACTGACTTAAATGTTTTGTTTACTGACTTGCTTGTCTCTCTTAGTGCCTTGTTTGACTTCGTTACAGATTTGGTTCACTTGATTGAGTCTGTCAAAGTCAGCTAGGATCTCGCGGTGCATAGAAATGATCTGTTCATATTCTTGACGAGTAAGTGTCATTCCCATCTTAGTGAGAAACTTCCTTGTCGGACTCATCAAAGTATCGGCGGATTGTAACGTGCTCGTTCCTCTGTGGATGAGACAAACACCGCCTTATCACCACAACCCACTGGTTTAACAGTCTCACCACTACGTGTCATGTAGACCCAGCTAGCAGGCACAGTCTTGAGGTCTGTAGTCATCTTCGGATCACAATGCTTGATTGTTACCAGCCTCGGGTTTACATACTAGTTTTTGGGCCATGCGTAAAACTAGTTTCAACCTGTTTCTTAGGTCAAGCGGCTCAGATTACGCTGATGTGGCTGTCCATATGGCGTGACTAAGCGTTCTACTACCCACTCGTTGACCTGTTATATATTTGAGCTGGGTTGGGGAATGCGGGTCATGCTCGCCCCCTAACCTCTCAACATGATGAAATAGATAGCGTAGAGCAGTGGTTCTCAACCTTTTTTTTGGCCCGTGCCCCCTTCACCATATTTTCAGAACGTCATTCCTCCTTCCTATAAAAAATTTGGCCCGTGCCCCCTTTCACCATATTTTCAGAAAGTCACCCCCCTTTCATATTTCCTATCTAAAAATCCCCCCACCCCTACACAATATACGTAAGAATGTAAGGTAAATTTACTAGCACATACTAAAACAAGTCTAGACATCCACATAAAACATGATTTGTGGGTCTACTGACTTTATAAAATGAATTTTAGAAGGATGAGACGTACTTAACTGCAAAGTATGAAGGGAAAAACAATATCAAGTAATCGGTTCTTGTATTAACGCCATCTTGAAATGGTCTTCATTCCCCCAGGAAACCCTAAAATTCCCCCTGGGGGGGGGGAATTCCCCACCGGTTGAGAACCACTGACGTAGAGTGCAGTGTTATTTACGCTGTAGTCACTGTGAGCTACAGTCTGCGAAGCCAGAATAACACCGATATACACATACAGTCTCATCACACCCACCGCAGTTTTCTTCATATTGAGGGCTGGTCAGCTATTGAAGACATGACTTTAAGTATATTACAACAATCTTGCTTTTACGTAGGTGTACTTGTCAGCTAGTGTGGATTGACTTAAGGCTAAGGTTGTCGGTGACGATGATCGCTCGACGCTGAGTGGGGATGGTTCCGGAGTATCCTGTTGGCGATTATAGTCGAGGATGCACTCCTCCATTCTACTGAAGATTAATATGATTATTTCCTCTTTGGTGAAGTTCTGTTGTAGTATATCCTGTAATCGAACTGTTACTAGTGCCGCAAAACTACCACCACCACCATTACCACAAGAATGAATGAACGGATTCTCGGCTTCTTGATTGGATGGGACATTAAGACACCCCATGTAATAGCTGTATGGTTCTGCTCTAAGTATGATCCACAGTTCGCTAATTAGCTTTTCGTGGGCATCAGTATCTGTAAATCATAGATAAGAATAAGGTAATATAACATCATTTTAGAAATACATATTATAAATAATATATCTGTATCTGCCATGCACTCTCTGTTAAACAGTCCATATATTACTATCGATAATGGGTATGTAGACCCCACAGGACACTTTTACCTTCCCCTATGATTACACACTATTATCTATATTATTACGGTACCACTATAGCGTACTGTTGAAAAGTTCAAATGCAGCTATATTTCATATTGACCTAGCCTACCATACTATATAAAGAAATCACACATCTCTTCAGTTATATGCGTCTAGCACCATATATCCCGTGTGTTATACTAGTATTGTTAGGTTAACCACATGCCTACTTGGAGAAACACAACGAAAATGTGAAAGATTTATCAAAAGGCGAACTTACCATTAGCGACTTGCCACATGTTGATCTAGTTGCTGCTCACAAAGATCAGTACTTCTATACGGCGAATACTTGTCGTGTTATACACGCTATTTGCTGACGTAGAATAATGATTCAGCAGAATATTATGCACTGTCTGGCCATGTCTGACCTTGATGCACTAACGTGCTAAGGCCGTGGCCTATCATCACGGTATAGTCGATTGCGAAATTGTTTTTAGGTCACCTCAGGGTCGCCTCGATCACGACATCCGGTCGACTGAGTGCGTGTTACTCTTTAGATTCATTGTTACAATTACGCATAGGCCAGTCAGCAATAGAAAATGGTGATCACACACTCATACACACACACGCAAGCACATTCACGCACGCAGGCACGCATTCACGCATGCACCACAGTCAAGCACACTCACACACATTCATTCACGCACACACACACATTCACACACACACACACACACACACGCATATAGACACTCTTAAGCATGGTAATAATTAATTTTATCAGAACGAGAAAAGAAAGAGATGGATTAAATAACGGGTGATTGAGAAATAGAGAGGGATAGAGAGAGCAAGAAAGAGAAAGAGAGAGAGAGAGAGAGAGAGAGAGAGAGAGCAAAAGATAGAGAGAGAGAAAGAAAGAGAAAGAGAGAGAACACGAGAAAGAGAGCGAGAGAGAAAGAGAGAGAGGGGGGGCTAGAAACAGCGAGAGAGAGTGAGAGAAAACAAATGAGAGAGAGAGAGAGAGAGAGAGAGAGAGAGAGAGAGAGAGAGAGAGAGATTGTCGTGGCTAGTCTCGTTGACTTCACTTGGACGTCACAGATTTGTAGTGCGTCTGGGAATGCCCTAACTGAGAGAAAGGGTTGGAGGGAAAGAGATCGAGTGAAAGAGAGACAGAGAGAGAGAGAGAGAGCCGGGGCTTGTCTCGTTGACTTCGCTTGGACGTCACAGTTTTGTAGTGCTTCTGGGAATGCCCTGATAGAGAGGGGGGGGGAGATAAGGATCGAGTGAGAGAGAGCAAGTGAGAGAGAAAGAGAGAGCGAGAGAGAGAGAGAAAGAGAGTGAGAGAGAAAGAGAGCAAGAGATGGAGAGCGAGAGAGAGAAGGAAAGATAGAAAACGGGAGAGAAAGAAAGAGCGAGAGAGAGAGCATGAGAGGGAGAAAAAGAGAGAGCGAGAGAGAAAGAGAGAGAGAGAGCGAGAGAGACATAGAGAGCGAGAGAGAGAAAGAGAAAAAAAAGAGAGAACGAGAGAGAGAGAGAGAGAGAGAGAGAGAGAGAGAGAGAGAGAGAGAGAGAGAGAGCTAAGAATGTGAAATTGTGGTTTTCTCTGACTAATTCACATAGTGATATTCCACCAGCGTCTCGTTCTGTTTGTATCGTGTGGTACTGATTACTAGGAGAGAGCCACCAGTCAGTTTAAATAAATTGTCATTTCTGGCACTGCACAAGCCTCGCTGTCGTGATTTTACATAGATGGCGGGCGGGCTGGAAATTCTTGTTCGCATTTATTTTGACACAGGCGCTGAGGTCGTGTTACCTAATCAGGTCATGTGCGCACAGTTTAGTTATCGTGGGTGTGCTGTTCATTACCTGGTTCGGTTGTGTGCATGTAACTACTGAAGACATTCAGGGGAGGCAATTTATTCTAATGTGAAAGAGAAATAACTTGCGTTATTATAACGATTGTTTATTATACCATTTATTCTACACAATTTAATAGGCTTGTTATTTACATTGAATGTATACTAATGAGACAAGTACTGAATGATAGATTCTCTTGAAATAATCCATTACATATGTTAAGTGTTTATTAATTATGATAGTGTATAGCCGCATTAGTACTTAATAGCCAGATGCCCGCTTCAGTCTTTTTAATTATGCTCGATCGTCTTTTGGGCTCAGATCAAAGTGTAGAATTTACTGCACTTGGTCTGGCCAGAGGTCTCGCTGACCACATTCTTCATATCCTCATAGTAGGTGTGGGTTTGATGGCCCCTCTGGCAGGCAAAGGCTAATAGTAGGACCAGGGGCCCATTCCCCAGCGTCCCGAGCATCCACGTCGGCCTACCCAGTACACGCACACACATACACACATGTATACATCTTTAGACCCTGGTACCGATATCAGTATTTCCCATGCCCGGGGCTTGCCTTGCTGTCTTCGAGCGGTCACGGGGGTGGTCGGAGGGGGTCGGGGCTGCCGGCAAGGGCACCTGGGGTGGGAGCACACGCCATTGAATGGAAGTAGTCAACCGGAAGTACCAATGACAACCGGAAGAGACACCGGAAGTACCAATGACTACCGGAGGAGACACCGAAAGTACCAAAAAAAAAAACGCCAAATTAAAAAAAAAGGTCACTTAGGGTGCAGTTTCGTGACGTACCCTTTAGGGTACTAGACTTTTTATATAGTAAAATATGACGTTATCTTTAGGGTGCTGCACCCTAAAATCTAATCCAACACCACTCGACGTACTACTACGCATGCACATATTCACGCACCACATTCACGGTTGCGCACACAGTCAAGCACACCCACACACATTCTTTCACGCACGTTCACACACACATTCACATACAAACACACGCATATAGACATTCTTAAGCAAGGTAACAATTAATTTTTATCAGAACAAGAAAAGAAAGAGTTAGATGAAATAGCATCGCGATTGAGCGAGAGAGAGAGAAAGAGAGAGAGAGAGAGAGAGAAAGAGAGAGAGCACGCGAGATATAGGGCGCACACACCATGGACCGGAAGTAGTCAACTTTAAATACCAATGACAACCTGAAGAGACACCGGAAGTACAAAAAAAAACACCACATTAAAAAAGGTCACTTAGGGTGCATTTTTGTGACGTCACGTTAGGGTGCTAGTCGTTTTATAAAGTTAAAATATGACGTAATCTTTAGGGTGCTACACCTTAAAATCGAATCCAATACCACTCGAGGTACTACTTCTGGTGACTTTATCTATTCCATATTCTTCTAGGGCAGTGATCATTTCTGTTGAGATGTTGTCTGGACTCGGGTCTTGCCACATTTCATATGTTTAAGAGCATTCTGAACCTCTTACTAGCGTCTGACTGACTAGCACCTTGCCGTCTTGAAAAACGATAGTGTGTGAAATAGAGTTATACCTCTCCATAACATAAAGCCTGGGTTTAGTTTACAGAACACGTGTTGCCCCTGCAGCATGACCCTCTCTCGGCCTCTCTAGTTTATTCCAGAGGAAAGGTAATACAGTGCAGACCTGGTAAGGCAAACTCACCTGGGACCCGAGAATTATTTCTTCTTATCAGAAATTCCTCTTAAAAGAGTTCAAGCATATAAAGCATTTACAACGTGCAATACAATATCGTTCCTCACAATAGAAATTCGCCACATCGAAGATTGCCTTAAGCGGCTTGCATTTCTGGAACAAGACAAGCTGCCTGATCAGCAAAGCAATGCTCTAACTCCCCATCCGTAGGAGCTTCCATCATAGGCCATTTGCCGATCAATGCTTATGGCCTGGTCTGCCCGCCATGACATTTACTCTTTAGGTTGCATTTCCTCGCACTAGGGTAAGGCGTGTACCCTCCCAGTTGCGCTCGTCCGTCCGAAGCTATTGTTACAATGTGGGCTTTTGGGTTTGGTGAGCGCCGCCCAAAATTCGGCGCTAGCAGAAAGCAGGTAGTACCATCTACTGTTAATATCTAATAATATGAAAATCACTTGCTCCTGTAGCGACACGCTGTCGTCGTCTGGAAGTGACTGGTTCGAATCCCGGAATGGTAACTACAGCTTACAAATTTTGCCTTGCCTAGTGTGTTCTAATATCTCCACTTCATTCATCTACTTCTATATGGGCCAATTAATGGATACAAGAACTCGCTCTCAAAATTTTGGCGTTCTGATGCCAAGGTAGCGGGTTCAACCCTACACCTGTCATTTGGACTGAAATGTTGATGTCTCGTCCTTACTTTGGGGTGTAAATTACAAGTACCTCAGAAGTCGGAGTGGTTTCATCTGATGGAGAGGGACACTGGTAATAGGGAACGCCCCCCTCCTCCTATACAAAAATCAGTCCAGCATGAACTAGGCTCGAGTTCAAAAGCTAGCGAACAAAAAAAAAAAAAAAGAATTATAAATTATAAATGCCCCTAGGTATTTAAAACTATCCCCTTTGTGAAGAATGTTCCCTTCTATCTCTATTTCACATTAGGGGGCAGTGAACACAGCTGCAGACGCTTTGGAAGTAAACCGCATTGCGTTGATTTCGATGGCATGAGAGTCGGTAGTTTAGAAAGCAATGACCAATTTTTGTGTGTGTGGCATATCCTTTTTACAGGATGTCGCTGTCAACGCCAGCATTTTACCGCTGTTGTTGATGTCTTGGCAAGTTTACGTTCATTGCTTTCTGGACGACTGGCTCTCATACCAATTCGTTGAAACCCAGCGCAACAGGGTCTGTTACCAAATCGGTCGCAGCTGTTTCGAACGCGGGTAAGCGGGCTTCCGAATCGCGTCCTTAAGTCCTTTGCCACGGAGAGCGGCAGTGAAAAACTACGAAGTCCTATAAAGGACATGCAATTAACTTTAGTTTGCCATTGCTTTCTGAACGACCGACGCTCGTGCTTTTGTTGAAAATCAACACAAAGCGATCTGTCTCCACACGACCTGCCGTTAATTTCAAACCCGGTATGCGGGATAGTGAAACACGTTCCCTGCCTCTTAGCGACAGACGCCGGATAACGGATAGTATTTTATCCTTTAAACAATACAAACAAACTAGTCCAGACCATGGCGATCACGAAACTCGACATCCCACATTGTGCCAACGGCTTCGGGCGGAGGAGCACAAATGGGAGTGTACAAGCCTTATCCTGGTGCGAGGAAATGCAAGCTAGTCTATATGCCATGACAGGGCCTTGGTTGGCAACTGGTCTAGGATCTAGCTTTGACAGGCGGACAGTTAGAGCATTGCTTTGCTGATCCGGCAGCTTGTCTTGTCCCAGACGTATCGGTATGACTTGTTTTAAACACAATGTAACAAACTATCGTCTGCCAAGACGGCAAGGTGCCAGTGAATCCATACCGTGAAACGAAAAAGATGCGGACATTGCAATTCTAACACCCCACCCCAAAAATATTCTTCGTTCGCCCTTTCCCCCCTAGCGCGGAACAAGCTTTCAACTAATTCACACCAGTCTTGCTACCCATGTTTCATACAGCTCCGTCCGTGTCTTACCTGACTCACTCACTGGCGCCTGGCCGTTTTGGCAGATAATAGTTTGAAGATTGAGCACAACCCACGACTGTCAACGATGATCGTATTCCGGTACGAACCTTGGGCCTTGTCCACTTCGGATTGGAAGCACTCAATCAATCAATCAATCATGTGCCATGCCGGAAAGCTTGGGCGGTCATGACTCGCCATTTCACTCGATCACCAGTGTCGCGGATCAGCTCAGTGTTCCTGTCTCGTCCATGGCATGTGGCCAAGCCATCCAGGTATTTTCCTCTCGGTCTTCCTCTTGGTCTGTTCCCTTCGATCTTGCCAGTTGTCACCAAGTTCTCCAATCCACTTCTTCTCATAACATGTCCAACAAATTTTGACTGTCTACGTCTAATTTCTCTAATCAGTTTACGATGTTCATTTGTCTCCTGTAGTACTTGGTCATTAGTTTTTTTGTCTGTCCATGGTATTCTTTGCATTTTCCAATCCTCACACGCCAAGGATCCGGAGTTCCTTCCCGGGTCCAGTCAGGGATATGTACTACTGACGAGCTCAAACGAGAGCGAAACTCAAGTCTAGTGCTTCCAATCCGAAGTGGAAAAGGCCCAAGGTCTGAGCTGGAATACGATAATAGTGGGTTGTCTTCAATCTTCAAATCCCGAAAGAACCAAATAAATCAAGATAATTGTTACATTGTGCGTAAAAAAAAAAAAAGGCACAGTAACTACAACCCATATCAGTAAGACCAGGGATGGAGTTATACCTCTCCATAGCAAATGATAGTTTGAAGATTTAGCACAACCCACGACAAAGTCTGGGCTGAATTGCAAAGACCATGAGTCGTCCGTGCAGCATGATTCCTCTCTCAGCCTGCCTAGTTTACTCCAGAGATAAGTAACACCAATAAATCTGGAACAAGAAAAGCTGCAGAGGCTGCCGAATCAGCAAAACAATATTCTGTCGGCCTGTCATAGCTTCCATCATATACCAGTTACCGACTATGGTTTATGGTCTGGTCTGCCATTTAGTCTTAGGTTGCATTTCCTAGAACCAGGATAAGGCTTTTACCCTCCCAATTGCGCTTCTCCACGGGAATCGTCGCCGGAGCTACGGAGCACGTGCTCTGCGCTTGACACATCTTTCAGAGGCTAGCGAAGAGAGAGTGAGGAGAAGAAGACGAGGAAATGGTGTGAGAAGAAGACATAGAAATAGGAGGGCAGGCGCCAGGAGAACAAGACGAAAAGTGGAAAGACTAGGTTTCAACCATGCAAGAGTGGGATACTGGAATTGTCGTAGTGCCAGGCAGAGAGGTCCTGTATTGGAGAGGCTTATATATGATTTTAATGTCCTCATGCCCCAGGAGTTAAATACAGACAAATACCATTGCCCTGGGTGTCACGATACTAGAGGTCAACGATCTAAAATGTTACTAGAACAACAAACAGCGTCCTAAGCCGCGGCATTTTGTTTGTTGAGAGAGCCTTGATTGAACGATCGGAACGATTGAAGACGAAAGCGAAGTCTACGGGAACTAACGGACGACCGATGTATCGCGATAAAGCTATTTCAAGAAACCTTTGAAGTGGGAAACGGAGATTTGCGATCACGGCGTATCACAGCTTTTTGGGATAACGGAGAAGACGAGTAAATAATCATTGATGTCCCGAAAAGACCGGGCATCAAAGGATACATTCGGTTGTTATTGAGAAACAGATGAAGAGGACAGGGGGAAATTGGTGGAATAAGCCCATATAGTCGTACAGAGACAGAGTATTAATAGGCTGGATATTCTAGTGGAATTTAGTGTGCTATTTGGTTTCCACAAGAAGTGGTGGTTTATTCTTGAGTGATTATGAATAGGGAGTACAATGTTTCAAGTCGGATAATACTGACGGACATTTTGTATTTATTGTGCAATTAGTATTCCCGATTCAGCCAAGGATAATTATAAGGTAGTTGTGGTGTAGAGTATAAATCTAACATAGTGTATTTGAGTGTGAGACCGTAATAATGGGCGTCGGCCGAATTTAGCTGAGTAGTAACGGAGTGGATTGTGTAAAGTATCAGTGCACTCGATATAAGTACTATGATAAGATAGGCTAAGTATGATACGAGACTCTAGTATAGATGGTTACTGGGATTTCTGAGCTCTTTTATGACATTTCATTCTGTACCTAGTCTTAGGTTATGGTTATAACTCTAATGTCTTATGTCAGAGGTCAGTTCTCTGAATCTATAGAAGTAAAACTGATAACGGCCATAAGCCTACTCTCACTTCTAATGAGTTTGAGTTAGGTTGATAGCACCTGATATTGTCTTTTCGACAGGTTCCCATGCACAAAGCAATAGCAACACTCCTGAAAAGAAGGAAGGGACTCTAATCTGGTAAAGTAATAAAAATCGGCCAGATTGAAGTCGGATGTCAGACATACAGGTCAGCAAGTTCTAGCATTAACGGATACCTATAAAGCATTCTGGTTAAGAGACTTACAGCAGAATAAAGTGCAGCTAAACATAGATCGGAAGCTCAATATGGTGCACCTGAACTGTCTTTAAATGAAGAGGCTATAAGGCCAGAATTTATTATTGGCTAAACAGAACAGTAACGAATTAGATGAACACCGTGAATCAGTGATATTCTATAGACAGTGTTTGTTGGAATTATGTATCCATATAGAGACGATAAGTCATTCGATGATATCGGAGGTATAAACATTACCTGGAATATCATGTGGTTCATGTGATTGGATAGTTCACAAGGAAAGACATTATCTATTAAAACACGCAATGGTGAACTAACTTTAATTCTAACGTTGTCAAGGATATTGTGAAGACATCATCATCATCAGTCTGAGAGACACTATACCGGGTGAGCGTAAACAAGTTCTGTGCTGTGGTGACATTATCTATGCCGTTGTGTGATGAGAACAGTGAGATGAATCTTGGACTGTCAATCTTATCTCACCTACAATATAGAACACACCAACAACGTCTTTACATACAATCTATACACACCCATGACACTTTTTATTCAATAAATATGTTAGTATTTATTGGAGGAAGGACAATGTTGTGTGGGTATGTTATGAAGGAATAAAAGAGAGAGATAGAGAGAAGTAGTGATTAGAAGACATAACGGGAGAGTGTAGACAAAGGTCTGACAATAGTTCTAAAGTATAAGAAGGATTTTAAAGGTGTGCTTGTTGATTCCACTTTCCCCCAGGGACGACAAGCTACACTGGGTACGCTAGTTATATAAACCCTGCTGGGCAGAAGAGACATGGGCAAGGTCTGCTGGTGAAGAAAGGAGTGAAGCATGTGGTACTTGACTTGAGCCAGTGGAATCATAGTGCAAGAGAGGTCCAGGGTATACAAATGGAGATTGGTGGCTTAAGTTGGAGCAATATAAATGTATATGCTGCAGTGGACTGTTTTGTCAAAAAGGAACAATGGGACTGGCTTAAGGAATTGGAGGAATTACCAGGTGATAGACTACTCATATGTGGAGACTTCAATGCAAGGAACAGAGATTGGGACAGCAGTGGAGAAAACCGACAGGGAATTGCCCTTGCGGATGCCATGGTGGACTCCGATGTGGTCTGCATAAATGATGGTAGACCGACTAGAATGGCAGTGAGGTCTGGCGATGCAGAAACTGCTGTTGATTTGGCACTTGTCTCCCAGTCATCAGTCCTTGATGTAAAGTGGACTGTTTTAAATGACCACGGGAGTGATCACATGCCATGCTCAGTCCTGATCTCTAAACCCAGGAAAGTAAAGCTGGGAGAACGCGCAAGACCTTCCGGTATGAGTGGTCCGATAGCCTTCTTGGACGCCTCAGACAGGGGGCATGCAACAGGACTGTTAAAACTCCTTTTTGCATCCCCCATGATGGACCCCAGAAGTAGACCATGCTTGGAAAGCAAAAAGAGCTGCAGTGAAGCAGCTAATGAAAGTGCGACAGACACCCCGAAGCTCACGAGAGGAAGTGGACACAGGGGAAAATGACAAGAAAGACCAGGTGGAGACTTTCAAGCGATATGCTGCAGAGGCCAAGAACGTAAAATGGGAATGTTTTATGAAGGAGATTGGAGGTGATAAAACACTGCGAAAATTCTGGAAACTGCACAGACAAATGCAAAGAAAAGATCGGCCTATGACAGTGGGAACAATTTATAAAGAGGATGGTGTACGCGTGACAACAGACAAGGAGAAAGGGGAGGCGTTTCTCCAGAGATTTTTAGAGCAGACCAATTATAATAATGCGGATACCAGGGATGCAGTTAGAGAGGAATTATCTAGCACTATGGAGAATAGGCATTATGAGGACATCATGCGGGTTGAAGATGTTAAACATATTTTGAAAAAGGCAAAAGACGCGGCACTAGGGCCCGATGAGGTCAGGTATGGCCACATGAAGGTTTTGTGCGATGTAGACCTGAAGGAGATGGCCGACTGCTTTCATCAGAGCATTAGAACAGCATCAGTACCACATGATTGGTTACATAGCTATCTCATCCCTCTCCCAAAACCATTCAAGGATCATTCAAAGCTTAGCGGCTTTAGGATCATCACCCTTCAAAATACATTTGGGAAGGTTTTAGAGAAGATAGTCGCTGCATAATTGTTTGGAAATGGGGAGCTACAGGCCAGGAAAAGATACCTGGTCAAATGCAGCCACTTCTGCCTTTGATGTTTATGAGGGGTTCCAGAGTAGACAGGAAACGATGGCGGTAGCGCTTGATCTCGAGGATGCATACAATAGAGTTCGATATGATATTTTGATGACCGCACTGATGGAGAAGGGGGTCAATCCCAAGTTGGCGAACTGGATAGCAGCCATCCTACACTCTCGTCGGGTTGCTCTCCGTCTGGGTGCATGGACCTCAGAGCAACATATTTTAACCCCGGGATTGCCACAGGGATCAGCAATCTCACCGGTGCTCTTTAACGTGTATACGAGCAAGATTGCAAACCTAGAAGCACCAGGGAAGGGAAGGATACTAACATTTGCAGATGATATTCTTGCATACAGGCAGGGGAGAGATAGGGAGAAAACAGCCCAGGAGCTACAGGCAACAGTAGACAATGTGATTGACTGGTGCACTGAAATGAGTGCAAAGGCAGCTGTTTTGTGGTGCTCTCTGGACAACAGGATTGTGAGAGCTAATGTCCCAAGCCTCATGATAGATGGTAGAAGCGTCATCAGAGAGAACAAACTGAAGTATCTGGGAATCACATTTGACAGGAGCCTGTCCTTCATAAACTATGTGGAGACGGTTGTTACAAGGTCTCAAAAGGGACTCAATGCACTTAAAACTATGGCTGCAATGGTCACAGAGCAGAGAATGCTTTTCACACTATACCAGCACTTGATCCTCTCAGTAATTGATTATGGACTAGGACTGCTCACTGTCTCAAAGAGTCAGCTGGTGAAATTAGAGCGCATACAGAACGAGGCGATGTGAGTCATTCTGGGATGCACCAGAGACACCCCAGTTGCGTGTATACGTTACATCCTTGGTTTGCCGTCTGTTGCAGGTAGGCTGAAGGTGATGCAGGCGAAGGCATACCTCAGAATAGCTGCAGACACAGATCACCCGTTGCATGAGGTGCTGTACGCCGTTAAGGGTCAGCGACTGATAAGAGGGAAATCACGGATGGCTCAGGTGGAGGAGACGATCAGGCAGGTGTGCTCCTTGGAGAACATTAGGAGAGGAGAAGAGTGGGTCAGAGTGTCAGCGGAGCAGTCAGACTTGTGCATAGTTATAATCACATTGAGCAGGGAGTGGCCAGCAGGGGCCACGGAAGTAAAATCCAGCAACTAATTCAGGATAATGCTCGCTCAGGTGATGTGATTATCTACACAGATGGGTCGGTGTTGAGTGGTAGGAGAAGTGCCTGGGGGTTCTTAGCAAAAGCCAATGGTCGACATTTGGTGCAGGAGAGCCTGGCATATGATACCACAACATCTAGCTTAAGAATGGAGGTGGAGGCGGTCAGTGCAGCTTTCCGCTGGATGGAGAATATGATACACACACACATCGTGATTGTAACTGACTCAGAAAGCATGCTGAGTAGGGTGAAGACAGGCAGGCTTCGTGCAGAGTGGCTTGCCTCGCTTCGGAAGTCACGGGTGACAAGCATCGTCTGGATCTTTTCTCCGGGGCATGCTGGTGAATGAACAGGCGTACAGATTGGCTGGCTCGGCAAAATTTGGTGGAGTATTGATGCATGACAAAGAAAATGTGGTTGCGACCTTGTGGGAGCATGTGTACACCTCGGAGGAGCAAATGGATCATCATGGTCTGGCAAGAATGCGACAGCGAGGGGCGACGAGGGGATCTGGCCGATGATAAACGCTCAGAAGAAAGGCGAGACGGACATATAATCAGATTGCTACTGGTACTATTAGTGTTGGAACTCTTCGCTGGCTGCTGAGGATGGAGACGGAGCGCTTATGGGAATGCCCCGAATGCTGTGATGTCGGTTCCTAAATCAATCAATCAATCAACCGATATTATACTTTTTTGTCTTTAATTCTCTTAACCGTGTGTTCTTAGGTCTTCGTCTATATTTGGTTTGCCCTATTGTTGTGCATTGTAATAACAGAGAGTGAAAAAAAAAATAATATATATATATGAAATGCAGCATTTGCTTTCCCTACTCCGATTGTAATCTCTGTTGTACATATTCCATCTGATGTGATAATAGCTCCTAGGTATTTAAATAAATTCGTTTGGTTAAGCATTTTCCAATCTATTATTTTACATTTTGTTGTCACCTTTTTCTTCGATGGATGTCACCTTTTTCTTCGATGCACATTGTATATAATATAAGCCACAAAGAAGAAAACCACCAACAAGACTTCCCTTGAATATCAAGAAAACAGAAACAATGTGCATCCCATAATACCTCATCAATTTCCAAATATTTCCCAGTCAGTGCTACCAAAGGTCTTTTCATAGACCACAAATCTAATATAGTGTTGTTAGTTCTTCTTCTTCTGCGTTCATCCGGGTTTTTTTTTCCGGATGTGACTGCGGTGTGCTTGTTTACAGCAGAGCTGCGTTCTTGCGCCGTTAGGCCGACACATCCGACTTCTGCGGGCATTTGTTGACCGGGTTAACCTTCCCGGGGGTTTCTTAGAACGTTTGAATCTCACTGTTGTGGTGTTATCCCCCATCCTAGCTGGCCCATATAGAACAGCCAAAGACATCCTGGGCAACCCTCAAGGGAAGGCAGGGTCAGACCATGGGCATTCCCCGCCATCCAAGGAGGCTTCCATACTTGCAGAGCCATCACACAGCGCTCTGGTACTGGGCTCACCCAAGGAATCGTCACGTCCTGCACATGGCTGCTTAGCCTCACTTCCGTATATTGGGCCTTCCGTTCACCATAGGCTGTTCCTCCGGAAACCAGAAGAATGCAGTCTGCAGATGACATCCACACAGTGAGCTTTCGATTAAGACTTTCCACATAATGGATTTGCTATCCAAGCAATATTCCATTTCGTGCCACTAGGACAATTTTTTCACCTTTTATAAAGCCCACACAGTGAGCTTTCAATTCGGACTTTTCACGTAATGGATTTGCTATCCAAGCAATATTCCATTTCGTGTCACTAGGACACTTTTTCCACCTTTTACGAAGCCAACAGTGAGCTTTTGATTCGGACTTTCCACGTAATGGATGTGCTATCCAAGCAATATACCATTTCATGCCTCTGCGACGCTTTTGTAACCGACATACCTGTGGTATGAAGTGTGGCAGTCTAAATACATCTTCATGCACCTTTAAATGTCAACCTGAATGTAGTTAAAGTAAGCTGTAGTCAACTTGAGCTTGTTGATATCTCCATAGAGCTTGTCCTCAAATGAAGCAGGCATGGGCCAAAATATCTTTCTCTGTTCTGCATATATTGGGCACTCCTGCAGCAAATGTTTAGCTGTCATTTTACCAGTTCCACAATTACATTCATCGGTATCTCCTATCTTTAGTTATTGAACAAGTGGTGTTTCAGCCTGTTATGTCCTGTGCGGAGTCTGAAGATTGCTACTTGTTCTCTTCGGTCGAGTTTGTAATATGCATCATCCCTCTGGTGGCCTGGATGCTCTGATTCCCATTTGGTTCTATAAGTGCTTTTTATCAACCTGTTTGCCTCATTATAGGTTATGTCTATGTCAGGCTGTGATAGTCGTCCACCGTCTTTTGCTAGTCTGTCAGCCTCTTCATTTCCAGGTATACTGCAATGTGATGGGATCCACTGTATTACAACTTTTTTTGATTTCTGGCATAGACCATGGAGTGCTGCTCTTAGGTCAGCTAGTTCTGTGCTGTTTTTGCTCTTCAGTATTGAGACAGCTGACTTTGCATCTGTGAAGATAGCTATTTGCTTCTCTTTATTTTCCTCCATCAAGAGCATTTCTGCTGCAGTTTTCAAAGCCTCTACCTCCGCTTTGAAGTTACTTGAAAATTTTCCAGTTGCCACTGACTGTGTTTTTTATCACTCCATTTTTTAAATTAAGGAGAATTCCTCCTCCTCCATTTTTAATTGAATCTTTGGCTGATCCATCTGTATATGCATGGGTCCAATTGCTGCTTGGGTAATGTTCTTTTATGTAGTTGAGGGTTATTTTTCTTCTTTCGGTTTCATTCTGAGTGTTCTTTTTCTCAATACCAGGAATGTTTTCTATCATCTCAGGCAGTTGCTGCTGTCTCCAAGCTGGGAAGTTGTGTGCATTGTAAATGGGCTTGACTGTTGATATGTTAAGTATGTGATCTGCCCGAATCTTTCGTTTTGCAATTTCTACAAAATTGCTACGCTTCAGTCTTCCTTTTCCAAAACCATTAAACCTGTTACACATAGGGTGGTCTGTCAATCTTCTAAATTTTTTCTGCTTGTTGCTGGCTCTGCTATCTCTTCTGTCCTGCATTGGTTGTAAACAAGTGATCTTTTCTAGTTCATTAATAGGCGTTATCTTCAGGCTTCCAGTTATGATTCGCATTCCTTGATTTTGGACTCTACTTATTTTGTTAAAGTTTGACTTAGCTGCTGTTGCCCAAGCTGCAATGCCATATTCCAGTACTGGCCTCACCCGTCCAGTATATAACTTCTTGAGAACCTTCTCATCTGCTCCCCACGTTGTACCAGCAAGCTTTTTAATGATTGTCATTCTGTGCCTTGCTCTTGTTCGATTTTTCTCAACCTGTGTTTCCCATGTCAAGCGACGATCTATTCTGGTGGAGAGAAACAACAGTGAGGAGTAGCAATTATAATGGATACAGAGAGAGCAAAATCGATCAAAGGATATTGGACTGTATCAGACAGAATGTTAATGGTGAAGATGAGTGGAAGACCTTTTGATGTCAACGTCATACAAGTTTATGCACCAACCGCAGACAGTAGTGATGACAGCATTGGTGAATTTTATAATGATTTAGAGAAAGCCTTCAAGAAATGCAAGAATTCTGAAGTAACTATCATAATGGGTGACTGGAATGCCAAAGTTGGAAATCCACAGGACGGATGCATAGTTGGCCAATATGGACTAGGGGAACAGAATGAAAGAGGTTGCAGACTAGTACAGTGGGCAAAAGAGCAATATTTGATTATTGGAAACACCTGGTTTCAACAGCACCCAAGAAGATTATGGACATGGAGGAGTCCTGATCATAAGATCAGAAATCAGATTGATTACATCCTCATCAACAAAAGATTTCGAAATGCCTTAAATGTCGCAAAAACTATACCAAGCGCAGACTGCTAAAGCGACCATAGATAAATCTTAAGCAATTTACATATACAATTAAAGAAAGTCAAATATTCACCAAGAAACACAAAATTTGATCTACAAGCACTGAAGAGTGAGGAAATAAAAGATAAATTCAACGTAGAGGTAAAGAACAGATTCGATGCATTGTTCAATATGGAAATATTATTTCAAGACGTCAGTGACCAATGGGAAATATTAAAGAAATCAGTCAGCCAAGCTGCGGAAACAACCATCCCAAAAATAAAGATAATAAATAGGACGCAGGACATGGATGACGGAAGACATCTTAAAACTCATGGAAGTAAGAAGAAATAACAAAAATAACAAGGCAAAATATGAAGAGATTCACGGGAAATATGCGTTAACCGATAAGGCCACTTGATCTCGATAGCGCGTCGAGTCGACTGATCATGTGAATAAATGTGATGCTGTAATTCAGTGATGCATTCAGTGATGCTGTTCTTCTTCTTCTTTCGTTCGCTTGAAATATGTCTATAACTGCAGTGCTGTCTCTTGAATGAATTGAACTGTCTTTTTCAGTTCACACAGCGGTCCATAGAGTTTATCTTCCACTGTCGTCTCTCTAGGCCAGAAGGTTTGCCTAGATATGTTATATTTTTGGCAGTCTTGGAGTACGTGCTCTGCTGTCTGCGACGCCAATCCACATGTACACATGGCTGTTTCACCAATGTGATGCTGTGAAACTTGTTTAAATAAAACTACGAGAGGATGGGAATACTTTGAGTATGAAAGCATTTCTATTCAAAGTTTTTAGCGTGCAGGAGATCACATGATTACTCCACCACCATCATCGACAAGTAATGTGTAGGTAATTACACCGTGCCATGAATGTAATATTATCATGTGTATAATATGAATGTATATGTTGTGTTCGTAAATGGAAACTCACGCACGCACTTACGCACGCACACACACACACACACACACTGCATCTTGTAAATGAACAGTTGTGTACGGCATGACAGTTAAAAACATACAAATAAAATTTATGGGCCTCCTTCCTTCAATGTACAAGGAATGCGTGTGTACAATGCACCATGCCATAAATGATATATTATTGTGTGTATGTATAAATATATTTCTTTTATTCACACTTGTGCTACTTAACACTTACAAACGGCAACCCCGTGTAATATACACAAAATGAAGAAACACACATGACACCATGTAAATACACACTGCTTTGTGTGACAGAGAATTTTTGAAAAAAAAATCACGGAAGTGAGTCCCGTACCCCGGTGGGGGAGGGAAGAGAATCCCAACCATGAAGAATTGGGAAAACAAATCGGAATAAAAAATATATGGTGCTCACAGGCTGAGGCCCTTATATTGCACTTTGGTTGACTTGACGCCTGCGATCACCCCAAATGTGAGTGTCACGAGTGCGTAGTTTTCTCTTAGGGAGGGGGGGGGGGGGGGGGGGGTCTACGTTCGCGATATCTCCTCCAAATAAATTGAGATTTCTGTTGAGATTTTCAGAACATTTACTACTTCTACATACGTTTAGGTTGAGCTTAATGTGTGCTCGATAATGTCGCACTACAATAATCGTGTTTCTTCTGCTATTGACAAATGTATCACCTTCACGTGCAATGCTAATTAAACCTTCCGAGCATCTCTCTCTTCGTTTCCACATCCTCTTTTCCCATCAAGTTTCCTAGTGGTCACTAAGTTTTCAAGTTTATTTCTCACCGTACCATGAATTTTACACACTATTGGACTGTTTGCGTGCAATTTTTCTATTCAGGCTACGTGTTTTCAATAGTTCCTTGAAGGAACTTTTTCATTCGTTTTTTTCTGTCCATTCATGGCATTCTTTGCATTTTCCTCGGAAATCTCATTTCCACTGCCATTAGATGTTCCGTATCTTGTCTGCGGTGACGCTGTTGAAAAGAAAACAATATAAAATAACACGAAGGAGTGCAGTTTTACAGAATATAATGGCTGAAAACAAAGGGCGTGGCAACGATTAGCCTTCATCAGCCAAGTACGACCAGGGACGCCACGTCCATTGTAAAATTCCGTCCCGCTGCAGATTCGTACTCATGACCACCGAAAAGACAGGCGAGCATCTAGCCACTACACTAGCTCGGCTCCGTGTTGCAAGCGTACTTATAATTGAAAATGATCAGATTTCTTGCGTAAAGTGGAACATTCTGACGAAATGTTTGTGCCCGTGGATTTGAGAGGACGAAATTGTTGTCAACTAAAGGGGGACAGTCAAATACATATGAATGGTCCTATTGTTCCAAGAGAAATAACTTGCACAATAGGGCTAAAAAACTTTTTCTTTTTCTGACCCCAAAAAAAAAACTAATGTTTGAAAAGGCTACTACATACAATTCCTATTTATATGCAACTTTTGATGCAAACCGCTTTAATGTCCTGCGAAGAATATGTGTAATATAATATATAGTATGTATTTATTACACAAACAATTAGAGAATTTGCTGCATTTAACGTCTGGGGATCTTGTTGTATTTTGTAAATTTTAAAAGAAAACACCAAACCCCCTTGTAAATATACAGTTTTGAGCGAAATAATTCACTTTAAAAAGAAAGAAATGAAATTAAAATATTTCAACGGGACATAATACATAAGTTATTTCAAGGGACGTTACAAAAAATTAAAATGGATAAAATTTATTAATTTACAGAATATTATGTAGTTGCCTAAGATTTCAAAACTTTTAATAAATTATTTATAATCTTCGTTTTGTTATAACATATAATTTTCCGAATTTTTTAAAAGGTTTTTTTAAAAATAGAAAGGCTATATTTTATGTATTCATAATTTTGCAATGCATTTTTCTACTTCTTATAGATATAACATTCAATTTTTTGTACGTGCAATGATGACACAATTGTAAAAATTTTACAAGAAAACTCATTTTTTTTCCGGCCTGTTTTACAGGCCAAATACAATTAAAGTTTGTGTCTCTCTTTCATTCAGTCAATCATGTGCCGTCTCCACGATGCATGTTGGCTGCAATGGATCTCCAACACTGTCTGTCTGTCAGGCTAATAGACACACATAGTATTATTTGGCGCTCACAGAAGAAGAAGGAAATAGAGATTAGAAGACGAATTAGACAACATAAAATTTGAAAGCTATAATAGTTACCAACCGGGATGACGGCGCCTCCAAAAAAAAGTGTCTTCATTGGTCGTGTCTATCATACACATGAACCAAACAACTATGGAATACGGACAGAATTCGTATCAAACCATTGAGATATCACCATAGGTCTCATAATTTATGGACTGAATCCTCACATCTTAAACTGATCCTCACATATTAAACCAGCATAGGTCAAATAACAAACACACAAACACATCGGACCGTAATGCTGTTGTCGAGTGGAGAATTCCTCCTCCTCCATTTTTAATTGAATCTTTGGCTGATCCATCTGTATATGATGTATGGGTCCAATTGCTGCTTGGGTAATGTTCTTTTATGTTTAGGGTTTTTTTTCTTCTTCGGTTTCATTCTGAGTGTTCTTTTTCTCATACCAGGAATGTTTTTTTATTCTCGCGTTGCTGCTGTTTCCCAAACTGGGAAGTTGTTGCATTGTAAATGGGCTTGACTGTTGATATGTTAAGTATGTGATCTGCCCGAATCTTTCGTTTTGCAATTTCTACAAAATTGCTACGCTTCTTTTTTCCTTTTCCAAAACCATTAAACCTGTTATACATAGGGGGGCTGTCAATCTTCTAAATTTGTCTGCTTGTTGCTGGGTCTGCTATCTCTTCTTTCCCGCATGGTTGTAAACAAGTGATCTTTTCTAGTTCATTAATAG
>JACEFZ010020019.1:5000-27303 GCA_014155875.1 Cepaea nemoralis
GCAGGGATGCGTGCTTGCTCCTACACTCTTTGGTATCTTCTTTGCTGTTCTCTTAAGGCAAGCATTTGGGACTGCCACTGAAGGCATATACCTCCACACAAGATCTGATGGCAAACTTTTTAACCCATCAAGACTCAAGGCAAAGACCAAAATAAGATCAAGATGCGTAAGAGAACTACTTTTTGCAGATGATGCAGCACTGACTACTCATACAGCAGAAGATCTCCAAAGGCTCATAGATCGTTTTGCAGCTGCCTGCAAAGACTTTGGGCTCACCATTAGCCTAAATAAAACACAGGTGATGGAACAAGATGCTGATGCGCCTCCGTCAATCAAAATCTCTAATTACGAATTGAAAGTCGTCCACGATTTTGTGTATTTGGGATCGACAATATCAGATAATCTTTCATTAGAGACAGAAATCGACAGACGCATTGGAAAGGCAGCCACAACATTTTCCAGGCTAGCTAAAAGAGTTTGGGAGAATAATAGACTAACAGAGCGTACAAAAGCTCAAGTATATAAAGCTTGTGTTGTTAGCACACTACTCTACGGGTCTGAATCCTGGACCCTGTACTCAAGACAGGAAAGGAAGTTGAATTCCTTCCACATGAGATGTCTGAGACGTATCCTGGGCATAACATGGAAAGACCACATAACAAACAAACAGGTGCTTGAAAGAGCAGATATTACCACAGTGCACACCCTCCTCAAGCAGAGACGCCTCCGGTGGTTGGGCCACGTATCTCGAATGGAGGACGAACGTATTCCCAAAGATCTCCTTTACGGAGAACTAGCCACAGGAAAGAGGCCAACCGGAAGACCCCAAATGCGATATAGGGATGTGTGTAAACAAGATATGAACACCATTGGAATAGATCCAGACACGTGGGAGAGAGTTGCAACAGACAGATGCTCCTGGAGAAGAGATGTACGAACCGGACTGGTGCTCTTTGAGCGCAATCAGATCCAAAAAACTGAGGAGAGACGGCACAGGCTCAAAGAGCAGTCACTTACTGCGGGACTTGCCTCGTCTTACAGATGCGGAAACTGTGACAGAGATTGTCATTCTCGAATTGGACTATACAGTCACCAGCGGTGCTGCCAGGCACCTCCCAAGCGGCACAACTCTATAGTCCTTCAGGACTGAAAGAGGCCTACTACTATGTATGTATGTATGTATGTATGTATGTACGTACGTACTATGTATGTACGTACGTATGTATATATGTATGTACGTATGTGTGTGTGTGTGTGTGTGTGTGTGTGTGTGTGTGTGTGGGTGTGTGTGTGTGTATCATGTACAAGTGCTGTTTGATTGTTTTGTTTCTGACGTTTTGTTGTGAATCTTCAGGGTAACTCATTTATAACTTTTGTAATATATGTTTACATTGAGCACTGACATGATCATTCGTCTACGTTAATTTACTGCATTTCTGCTAAAGAAATACCTTCAGAGCAAGAACTATGTTGCAGTGTTATATTTCTCCGCTCCTGTTATTAGAGCAATCGTTGTGTGCAATTGTGTTACTTTCTGTGTTCACATTTTAATATTTAACCAGAGTCACTTAGACACATCAGATAGGTAATATGGCATACCTAATAGGAAATACATACCTGATTGTTCATTACCCCAGCCAGTAAAAATCATTTCTGTGCCAACGCTGGGAGTACTATCAGAAATTGGCAAACAGATGGGTTGAACATATTTTCCAAATATGATTCCTCTTCCATTACTTTGGGGTTTTATCTTGATCAATCCAATGTCATTATAAGGGACTTTGCGGGAATGTAAAAGTCATAATTTAAATCAGTGAATATTATCATTTTGTTAAGATAATACACTCTTTAAAGATATTTGATCATTCGGACACAAACGCACAGTAATAAACATGGATAGATTTCGAAGAACTGTTCATCTCATCCAATACCTTAAAATTGGACAAGCATACAATTATCACTGATATCGTACGTTCCATAAATATTCGCAACTTTGTGACACTTTATAGTCCGACACTTGAAGCAGAATTAGGATTGATACATTATACATTCATTATCACAAATTTAAGTGTCATCAAATTTAAAAGAATAGATCAAGCAATAATATCATGGATTATATCTTAATTCACATACGTGGTCGCAACTTTGTAAAACTTGATATTACGACACATAGATTCGAATAATATTTGGTAAATTATACACTCAATATCACACGCTCTGCTGTCATGGAAATTCGCAGACGCATCTATCTATCTATCTATCTATCTATCTATCTATCTATCTATCTATCTATCTATCTATCTATCTATCTATCTATCTATCTATCTATCTATCTATCTATCTATCTATCTATCTATCTATCTGTCTGTCTGTCTGTCTATCTATCCATCCATCTATCCATCCATCCATCCATCCATCTATCTATCTATCTATCTATCTATCTATCTATCTATCTATCTATCTATCTATCTATCTATCTATCTATTTCTCGTGTGTCTCCGGAGAGTGAAGACGTGTTTTCGTATCTCTTACTTCTCGGATTATTATTACTGCAAGCTGAATCACCTATCATGGATTTTTATATCAATGTGCTCGTTGTGATTCTGAGGATGTGGTTAAATAGTTTTTAGATTAATAAAAGTGTTGATTATCGCAAAAATGTGTGTTATATATAATATTCATTTCGAGTGATAGTTGAACACTATTACATTTTAACCAATCAAGTGCACGAGGCGTGTCAGATACAACCACGGGACCTCAAATTGCCCGCGGCGTGGCTAGATAACAATGCGATTGCTGCGTTCTTCAAGTTTAGTTATTCGTAATATTATGCAATAATGTCAGGGGAAGGAGAGTGCTCCGTATTGGAAGTGAATGGTGAAAGGACTCGCTCAGGTTTACGATCGGCTGTCAATAAAACTTACACACTAAACAAAGAGAGGGCCGTGAAGAATAAGCTATCCAAGTGCACAAGTCCCAACGGCCTAGTCGTCAAACACACCAACTCAGGACAGTGTGTTACTGTTTCCTTCAACAACACACTCCATTATGAGGCATTCCGAACTTGCCTACTCAACTACTACAGGCTTGAACTAATTGAACACAGGCATGATAAGCACGGGGCCCATGTTGAGGATCTGATTACGACGCCAGTGATTACGATACATTTGTACCGCATTAAAAATAAACTCATGACACAGGGCAGTAATGAAAACATTAATTCCTGGCTAAAGTAGATTTTGTTGAACTTGAAAACTCGACACAGGCATTCACCGAATCTACGCAGCCCATAACTACAGCTGTCGACAGCACATCAGCTAACAATGTTCGTCAATTAACTCATACGATGGGTATACATGACAACATCAACACGAGGCCTGTCAACCCACCAGTGCTGTTGGCCATTGAATACCCAATGGAGCGTATCCAAAACAACATAGAACCCAATGTTGACATTGTTGAAGAAGTACCTGCCTCAGATAACAATAGCATCTTGACTATCAATGGACATTCGTGCGACTGTAAACAGCGCATTGAGGAACTAGAACAATCACTAAAGGCGCTCATTGTCACTGTTTCAACCAACATTGAAGCAAACAACAAGATAAGCAGTGATTACAATGTTCTCAAGACAGAAGTCGCACTCCTGCGAGATGAAAATTTACTGCTGAGAAATACAGTTCAAATCCTACAGAATGTGTCCTCTACCAACCAAACCGAAGAAGCATGTAATTCCCAAGCAACCGCTTCATCCTTAGGAAATCTTGGGGAAGCTCAATCCCACCCAGAACAGATAAGCGCTATGAAAACACCTCAATGCGCAGAGGAAGATAAACAACAATAAACACCTCAATGCGCAGACGAAGATAAACAACAAGCAGTCTACCCCATTGACGTCAAAATAAGCAATAGGTTTGAAGTACTTCAAGAAAAGTCACCAGAAAACCTACAGTGCTCTAACATGCTGCCAACGGGCAAGACAAGCCTACAAGATACATCGAGAGAACCACACGGAGACATAAAGACTGCTGATAATCGGAAATGGATTAAACAACGGGCGAGACGTGCTGAAAACCAACATGTACAGACAGCACGACCTGACTGTACACATATTATACTAGGCGATTCCTTAATGAAAGGTTTATACAGCGACAGGATGGCCACGTCAGACAAAGATATTGTTTCAATAATCCCACTGCCTGGGGCTGGTGTAGACCGGCTAACAGATAAGATTAGCAGATTAGGCTGTTAATCTTGGCGTTAGAAGGGCAAGCGTACATATTGGTATCACCGACACCATGAACAACCAACAAATCACAGGGTCTCAACTACTGGCACTCTTGAACGGATTACGTCATACTTTTCCTAACTCATCCATTTCTTCTCCTCCATCATATCACCAAGTTATGGACAGCAGCGCGGTCTAGCTGACATAAATAACAACATTTTGCAGAAGTTCTGTTCTCAAAACATGATACAATTCATCAACAACACAGCATCATTCACTTCGCAGGCTGGTGCACCAAAAAAGAGTCTTTATAAGGATCAAATACATTTATCTACATTGGGCACCAGTTTTCTCGCCAAGAATATCAAATATCCTGAACGGACATACCATACATCCAATACGGGATCGCGCCGGACACTTTTAGCTACTCCTGAAACTCAAGCCAGACGACATACTCTCGTCACATCAAGTACTAATAGGACAGAAGTGTGCAGACCACTCATAACCACTGCACCTGAAATCCAAGCCAGACTGGACACTACCACTACACCAAGTCCGTTAAATACTTTCACACAGGAGGGTAATAATTACGAAGATATTTATCCTATTCTCCCCAGAAAGGAACCAACTCTCAGCAACAACGATGTGCCACCACAACCTCCTGTAAGCCACCAACCAGAGGCTCTAGTTGGTAGTCATTACATACCCATGAGATATCATCAGTACCCATTTCATTGTAACCCAGAATGGTTGCACCTCACACGGTATAGCCCAGCTACACTCCGTCAAGCACTTATAATGTCGCTATACCAACAACCAACACAACCTGGTATTTACTAGCAACTTAGCACAAAGCTACACCGGATCTCGGTACAAGAAAGAGCCTCTCCTTGAACGTTTATCTGCATATTTGGTTACTACTTGATCTAGTAACATATTAGGTTATAAGCAACTACAAACATTGACTTGTTTTGACTTTATATTAATTGATAGTACTTAGCTGTATAGCTTTATAATACTTTTCATTGTGTTTTTACTGTGAGTTAGGGGGTCTTCACTGTTCTTCCTTCTGCTTACTGTTTAACGTTTTATTTCCCGTGTGGGATACTCCGCTTTAAACAGAGACATTGACTTATATGGTCATTTATTAATTCATTTGGATAACAGTTGGTTACTTAGCTTGTGAAGTAGTTTTTTTTTTCTTTTTCAGGTGAATTATTTGTTGTATGTTCTTTAATTCGTTTTGTTCCGTGTTTGCATTATATTCGTTGGTATAATTAGTTATATCGTTATAATATTGTCATTTACATATCTATTTGTATTACTGATATTTTGTAAGTTAATGTAATTGTGATTTTTTTTTTTTAATGATCTTGTATTTTTGCTTAACTTTGACTAATTTACACTTTCTTCATGGATGAAATGTCTGAGAAGTGGCAACACTGGCTCAATAAGTCAGGAATACGCCTTGGACACTTAAACATTTGCAGCTTATTTAACAAGCTACCAGAGTTATCTTCTATTCTTAATCAAAATTTTCATTTATTCGGCCTTAGTGAAAGTAGACTTAATGATAACATTTCAGATGAGGACATATCTATTAAAGGGTACAAAATTTTTAGAAGGGATCCCTGTAGGAAACAAGAGACAGGCATAGTAATCTATGTTTCTAATTTACCAAATGCTCACCGTAGGCTAGACTTTGAAACTTGCGAAATAGAATGTATGTGGTTAGAGCTAAAACTTCAAAACCGCACACCCCTGATAATTGGCTACCTCTATCGAAATCCCAGTGCTGGACACGTCTCGTACGAAAACTTCACTACCATGATGGATGTTGTTTTCGCTTCCGGGAAGGAAATTATACTACTCGGAGACTTTAACATTGACACCAACAAATCCAACATAATATGGGGAAATATAATTGCATCATACAATTTCCAACAAATAGTACAACAGGCTACTAGAGTAACAAAGTCATCTTCAACAGTCATAGATCACAATTATGTAACTTGCTCAGACAACATCATAGAATGCGCTGTACCCAATTGTGCAATGAGCGATCACTACCCAATATGCTGCACGTGGTCTAAACAAGGAATTAAAACTCCTAAACATAAACACATAAGTGTAAAATATAGAAGTTACAAACATTTCAACCAAAACGCATTTTTACAGGACTTGCTCAGTTCACCTCTAGACAATGTTTGTCAGCTTCCTGACCCGGATGATGCTCTGGAATTCTGGATGAAAACATTTATTGACGTTTGTGATAGACATATGCCAATCAAGGAAGTTCGAGTAAAACACCACGTAAAGCCACCTTGGATCACCCAGGAAATACTTGAAATTATGATAGACAGAGATAAGCACATAAAAAGCGGGATCTCAGTGCATACCGTACTCTTAGAAACAAAGTTCAATATACCATACGACGGGACAAGAAAAATTACTTTAAGAACTTAGTAATGGATAAAACAAAGAGTAAGGATATATGGAAGGCAATCAACACCTTGACAAACAAGTATAACTTCCGAAATTCTTTACCATCAAATCATATTACATGCGACCAATTCAGTAATTTTTTTCAAACTGACATAGACCAGTTGAAGGCTTCAATACCTAATTCTCCTTGCAACTTATCTTTACTCTCATCGTTTTGCGAGAATAGATGCTCCGGTGATATTCTTTCCGACATACCGCTAATGACAATCACTGAGGTATTCACTTACCTCAGTAACCTAAAAAAACACAACCTCATCTGGGTTAGATGGAATCAGCAACCGGATTCTCCGTTGTGCTCTTAAAATCGCTAAAGTGTACCCTCTTCTTAAATCTGGTTCATTGGACAATGATCTCCCTAACAATTACAGACCCATTTCCTTACTATCATCACTATCTAAGCCACTAGAAAAACACATCCATAAAGTAACATTACAGTATTTAGTTCGCAACAAGCTTATTGTTGATAACCAATCAGGATTTCGACCAAAATATTCTTGCCATACGGCCCTAACAAACATGATAGAAAATTGGCATCAAAATATAAACAACAACAGTCTATGTGGAACTGTGTTTATTGATTTCAAGAAAGCATTTGATATGATAGACCATGTTATTTTAATTAAAAAACTTGAGACAATGAAAATTGGCCCTAATGTAGTCACTCTAATATCATCTTTTCTATCAAACAGAAAGCAAATAGTATCACATAATAAATGTCTGTCTCATACCACTACCTTCAATATTGGAGTACCGCAAGGCTCTATTCTTGGCCCGCTATTGTTTGCCATATATATTAACGATCTACCTTTACATCTTTCGTCGTCCTGCGATCTATTTGCAGACGACTGTACAGTGTACACAAATGCTGAAAACTGTATTTTATTGGAGTCGTCTTTACAACAAGAATTAAATAATGTAGTTAGGTGGAGCTATTCAAACCGTATGCAAATTAACATCACTAAAACAAAATCAATGTTACTAACAACCAGACAAAAACTTCAAATTCTAAGCTCACACACATCACTTCAACTTCACATCGATAACATGCCAGTAGAAAGTGTAATTGAGCACAAAACATTAGGCATAATCATTGATAGAAACCTAAACTTTAATTCCCACGTTCAAGCGCTTATTAAACAAACAGCGAAAAAGGTCTACCAACTAGCCAAAATTAAAAACTTCCTTGATGAGGACACAAGAAAACTATTCTATACTTCTCATATACAGACACACTTTGACTACTGCTCTACAATCTGGGACGGTTGTTCTAATTCCAACACCAAGCGACTTAACTCACTCCAGAAACGGGCCATGAGTCTAATTTATAACAAACATTTATCTGACAATCCTAGCCTGTATAAACGCCTTCAGTTACTACCACTCCGCAAACGCCTGCTTTTCAATAAAGCTAAACTAATTCACAAATTCCTGCATCGGAATGCCCCAAATTACCTTTGGCCATTGTTTAAATATAATGCTAGACACAGTAAACGTTTAAATATATTACACATTCCGAAGCATAGGATTGACTTATACAAAACAAGCTTAACGTACTCTGCAGCTGAGCTGTGGAACAATCTTCCACAAGAAATCAAAGACATCACCAATCCCTATTCATATAATCGCAAATTACTCGAACACTATCTCAGTACGGATTATCTTCCCCCTTAATAATAGAGATAATAATAATATTAACAAAACCCTAGTATAACAGCCAGTCCCCTTTTGGTAGGCCAGTATATTCCACATGGCTAATAACAAGTGTCAGATCATTATCTAATTTTACTGTGTCGTGTAGTCCTGATGTTCGCATTTTGCCCATGCCTTTATAAAGCATATCTTTTATATTGTTGCTGTTCTCTGTTAGCCTTGAATGATGTGTGAATGAAATAATGTATGAAAGAGAGTGATAGAAGGGCAGAATGTTAGACGGGCCTGCGTGCCCAATTCTTAACCTTTTGAAAATAAAGTTTGTTCGTTCGTTTGTTCTATCTATCTATCTATCTATCTATCTATCTATCTATCTATCTATCTATCTATCTATCTATCTATCTATCTATCTATCTATCTATCTATCTATCTATCTGTCTGTCTGTCTGTTTGTCTGTCTGTCTGTCTGTCTGTCCGTCTGTCTGTCTGTCTGTCTGTCACAACTTATCCAATAATCCAGCCCACTCCCTCCCCCAGGCCTCAGTCTATGCCTTTGTAGTTAGAGTTGCAGGTTTTTTTTTTCTGTTTCACTGGTTGGTTGTTTTTCCCACCAATGTTTGAGACAGTGACCATGACTGTAATTATGTTGTTGGGTAGATTGTAACTTTCCCTGGCATTTGTCCAAGTCAGCCTCTGTACACGGGTGTCCTGTGTTTGTACTTATTGTACCCTTAGGCTCAACTGAACAAGGATGAGGTCTCATTGTCATTTAGAGACCACCTCTGGTTGGTGCTAGGTAGCAATTGTCTCCAACTGTGGAATTGTTGAGTTCAATTTTCTGCATAGTACCACCTATTGGCGAGCTTTGGGGTGGTATCAATAGAGAGTCCATCCTTATCATCATTATTGTAAACCTTGAAATTCCTTTGTTATGTTCTTATTGATCTGTGGGATGGGTACTCGGTCGAGTGACCATGGTTATTAGACAGCAGTCACGCTCACTGTGGGAACAGAAGTTCCCTCCTCTGTAATCACATCAGCCATGTGTTGTGCCGGTGTATCCATTTAACTTCAGATTATGAGAGTCATCCAATACAGATTTCATTACTTGTTAATTTAGTATTTTGTTCAGTTTATAGTTTGTTGTGTAAACTCATTGATCCTGTTACAGTCCAACATTGTGATCTTTTGTAAGCGGTATACAATAGTATACTCCCCGCCTGAAGAACTCCTGGAATTTTCTGTCTAACTCTTTATCCATTTTCTTGTTAACTAAGGCGAATGTATGAAGTGCTCTTTCTCTCTATTTTCTTATTATCCTTTTCTTCTCTGGCCCACAAGAAGTCAGTGTTGCGATTCTTCGCCTTTAAGCACCTAAGTATACATCTTCCTGATCCCGTACATTCCTTCTTCTGTTACAGACAGACAGACAGACAGACAGATAGACAGACAGACAGACAGACAGACAGACAGACAGACAGACAGACAGACAGACAGACAGACAGACAGACAGACAGACGGACGGAAGGTCGGACGGACGGACGGACGGACGGACGGACAGGTAGATTTTAAATTAAACACATAGTTAGATCACGGATACTCACAATTCAATCTTTCATGTGGTATTATTTTTTCTGCATTTAATACTTGCTCCTCAGGGTCTTTACGCGATCGAATGTACTCCCCAACGGTCACTTTATAAACTCCATTGCTTCAGAACGTAATTTAAAAAAGAAACAAAATATTAATTTGTCTTAATGAAATAAAAGCCGACCACTCTGGTCTAGAGATTACACGATTTTCTCCGTATGCTCGTAAACGCTCGTAGGTAACGTGATGGTGGTGAGAATCGGTAGCGGTTCTAATCGCTTCGGTAACTACGGGGTATGTACGCCGGTCTCTCAGAAAGTAATGGTAAACTACTGAGCGTAATCTTTGCCAAGAAATCAACAATCATCTGAAAGATGCTGATGTTGACAGCGATGTCCTGTAAAGGATATGCAAAAAACAAAAACAAAAAAAAAAAATTAAAGAAAAGACACAACTCAGTCTTCAACACATTAAGATTAGCAATATTAAACTGCTAGTGCAAATCTATAGCTTGATTTATATTACATAATATTACTGGGACGATTGACAACAGGGATACACACGCATAGATGCATTTCCAGCGAGGTATATCAGTTATCAATTATCAGTTGGGGTATCTTCATTGCACTCAGGACAGGTCCATAGGTTCTCAGATCCTCCCCCCAGCATGTGCATCAGCGTTCGGTGGCTAATAGTGCCAGTTGTGTGTTGGTTGACGATTGTTGGAGATTGTTGCCTGATAAAAAAATGTCTTTCAAATATGAAAAGTGTCGGAGAGAGGGGGGGGGGGGGGGGAAGAGGAATTCAAAAGAACGAATAACAGTGGTTGTGTGTTCCAATATGTATGGTAGTGAATAATGGCATTTATTCGTGATTGGAAAATTTAAAAATCCTTGTTGTTTCAAAGCCCTACAAAAAATTGTGTATGAATTACAGAGCCAATTCAAAGGTGTGGATGACATCAGAATTGTTCAATGAGTTGCTACAAGAACTTGATTATTCAATGATGTGTAAACAAAGAAAAGTTCTCTTAATTGTTGACAATTGTTCATCCCACACAAAAATTAACAATCTGAAGGCAACACAAATTTTGTTTCTGCCACCTAATGCCACATCAACACTTCAGCCTTGTGATCAAGGTCTCATTCAATATATGAAAGTTCTTTATAGATCCACAATGTTGTCACAGCGTGTGGGTCATTGTCGTGCGTCCATTTAAAGTGTTGTCCCTGGAGTGGGGGAAGTCAACACCTACATTATAATATTTTTTCATATTAATATCCTGGTGAATCCACCAGCTTCCGTCCACACACTCCTTCAGTTCATGGACACCTTTTCCTTTCTCGCTCACTATCGTATTATGCCCCCTCTCATTCTTCCCCACGCAATATATTCAACAACTCTTGCTTCCAAAAATTAATAAAGATTAATTTATTAAAAGAAAAGTGTAATGTACGTGAGACGTGTATGCGAAGAAAATGTGTGTTGTGTTCTATAATGTGTGTAGGATCGGACTCTCAGATAATAGGATAGTCAGTTCATCCTTGCAAGGACACACCACAGCACGTTAAGTCAGACAAGTTCACCTCACCCAGTGCCAAAACCATCTTGCCGGATACTGACTTGTATCTGTAGCCACCTGGTAATCCATCCGTCATGATCATCCGTAAAAGATACTGTTTGGAATTACAGCTGATCATGGACCGGTTGACACTACACCTTATAAGTTCCTATCGTTCCTAAAAACTGTACGAATCCTTGGTTGTGAACTTAGGTATCACTGTTATTGTTAATATACTTGATTCTAACTAGGGTCTATATAGTTTCAAGTACAATGTCTTTGGTAATATTTCACTGGAATCTAGCACACGATGTGACTTATATTTTAATGTTCTCGTCCCTTTAACAATGTTTGTATGATGTGTGACATATCAACAATCATCACCCATCCTATGTGAACCATCTTCTTTCTAGTGTGAGTTACTTTCCGTAAGAAACATTTTACTGTTCAACTGAGGTTCTTTCCAATTAGAGTTGAAACTTGTTCTAAAACAGTGTTGAGCTTCCTCGTAACTGGTAGGGAACCTGCGACAGAAACAACAGATCTGGTGAAAGTACTATTCACTGATCCTACCGGCTGAGTGTAGTCATATTGCCTTGCTCTGTTATTTTACAGCTAACTAAACTCTGTCATAGAGCATATTAGCTCCTCACCTACGTCCGAATCAGACTATGACAAGGAAAGACCAATAAACAGAGTACAACATCAGTATTCTATTCACCCTAGCAGAGCCAATCATCACTCATCTTCTTACTAGTTTTCCACTAACAGTGCTAATCATCAGACTCTAGTTTTAACAAGGTTACTGCCTATATTAATTAGAACTAAGTATATACTAGGTTCTACCTTATACGGCACTGCAGTATTATTCAATCACATCTAAGTTTGCCATGACAGGCACGTGTAAAATTAAGCTAGTATCCCGCACACGTTAGATGTTATTAACTCCCTAACTGCAGTGCCAAAGCACGTCTCTCTAGATCAACGTTTCGAGTTACACTAGTTTTTACTAAATCGAGTTTTTGGCAAACACCTCAAATTCGTCACGTGACGTTATTCTATATGTCCACACAGGTGTTAATTTGGGCAGATCATCCTTTGTCAAGAATTTATCTTCCCTGGCTCCATCAATTGTCAGAGTTGTCATCACTTGTTTCGACTCCTGTATGCTCCCAACAACAGTTTTAAATAACAAACCGCCAATCTTCTGTCGAGTGGTGACAATCACAGCCGCCATTTCTCTTGATGTCCTGAAACTCTAAATGACAGACGGGACTGTTTTCTCCCGAGCCGGGCACTTCCGCATGAATTCGACCTGTTTGTGAACTGTCAAAGCGATGTATGAATTCATCTCACTCACTTCCCCTACACATCTGCAGCTGTTATTTTTTTCCCGACCTGGTGTAAACACGTGCAGCTGCAACTATTGACCGTCCTGGGATTTTGACATCCGATTTGTTTTCTCTGTTTGTTAAGAAAAGTGTTGACTTTGCAGATAGGCCGTTTATTCAGAAAGCCTCTATAGTAATCAACTGGTTAATTGCGGTGTTTTATTTTTGTGACATAGGCCCCCTCTTAAGAGAGTAGTCCATCTCACTCTTCTCCACCGCAAATTTAATCCAGATGATTCATTCCTCTTTTTCAGGAGCTGGGTGTCTTGACAAGAAGTCCGCTCCAACATTTTCCTTCCCAGGAATGTACTTCACTGTGAAATTATAAGGTTGAAGTAGCAACGACCACCGCATCAAACGGGCGTTGAACTTCTGAAAAGTATCCAGGAACATCAGGGGCTGATGATCCGACTGGACCCGTAACTTAACTCCATACAAACAGGGCTGGCATTTTTGCACGGCCCATACAAGGCACTCTCTCTCGATGGTCGAATAATTCCTCTCAGCCTGGAGTAGTTTCTTGCTTGCGTATGCCACAGGTTTCAAAACCGAAGCATCGTCTTTTCCTTCCTGTAACAGGGCTGCCCCAATTCCAATCGCACTCGATCCGTTCTCAACACAAATGGTTTGAAAAGGTCAGGGAGCTGGAATACAGGCCGGCTGACCAAGGCCTCCTTTAACTGACTATAGGCATTCTCACATTCTGGTGTAAAAACGATTTTTTTCCGGGAATCCCCTTTTCAAGGTTTCCGTCAATGGAGCTCCCAGTTCTGTGAAATGTGGGATAAATTTTTGGTAGAACCCACACAACGATAGAAAAGATCGCACATCCTTCTTCGTTGTTTTTGATCTTGGTGCATTTCTGATTTTCTCCAGGTTCTTCTCTTCTGGTACAATGTGTCCTGAAGTGATGGTGTGACCTAGAAATTCCAAAGTCTGGTAACCAATTATGCACTTGGTTGGACGAGCGATAAGCCCTGCTTCCTTGAGTCTATTAAACACTCTCTCCAAGGATTTCAAGTGGTCATCCAAGCTATCACTGGAAATCAGAATATCATCCATGAATGAGATGATGACCGGATCCTGTAAATGATCTAGTAAAGTCCTCATCATGCGTGTAAACACACTAGGTGCATTGCTGAGTCCAAAGGGCATGACCTTGAATTCGTAGTGTCCACTGGGTGTACTGAAAGCCAACCGTGGTCGAATCTCCGGTTTGACTGGTATCTGATAGTACCCCCGACTCAGATCCACCTTTGAAAAGTACCGAGCCTTATGGAGCCTAGCGAATAACTGGTTTGGATTCGGCAAAGGTTCCACCTGAAATTGTGTATGACTGTTCAGAACTCGGTAGTCTATACACAACCGGTGTTCTCCACTTGGTTTCCGTAAAAAAACTACCCCCGCATTGTATGGGGAGGTGGATGGTGCAATCACGTCATCCTCCAGCAGTTTTTGTATTTACGCCTCCAGGGCCTTTTCTTAGAGAATGGCACTGGGTAAACTTTTTGGCGAACAGGCTCCTGTGTGGTCAAAGTCATCTCGAACTCAACCAACCTGGTTCGTCCTGGTTTATCAGTCAGTATCTCCTTATGAGGCTTGAGAACCTGGGTTATCTTTTCCCTCTCCAGAGAGGTCAGATCAGGGTTCACCTGTACATCCTTGTAGGTTTCCTGGTGTACCAGGGGATATTCCCTGCCCTCGCTGGTTTCCACTTCTGTCTCCACTGCAACTGCCATTGTCATTATGTGCGCTGCCTTGTCTCCCGGTCTCTCTTCGTATTTCCGCAAGAGATTGATATGGAAAATCTTCGACTTTCCGCGGATCCGGATTTGATAGTTGGTTCTGGATATCACCCTTTCCACGGGAAATGGTCTTTGCCAACCTATCTCCAGTTTGTTGTTTCCCATTGGGAGTAGCAACAAGACTTTGTCTCCCACCTCTAGAGATCTTTCTTTAGATCTACGGTTGTAGTACGCCGCAGGTCATTTTCTGGCCTTTTTCAAGTTTTGATTTGCCAGAGTCCATCCCTTGTGAAGTTTTTCTTTCATTTCCTACACGTATTTATAGGATGTGATCACTTCTTCTGACGTCCCCTCTTCAGTCCAACTCCTCAACATGGCTTCCAATGGTCCCTTGACTGGACGACCAAACAGCAACGTAGCGGGTGGTAGTCCTGTTGAGCCATTAGGAACTTCACGATAGGCAAAGAGTGCTGCTGGGATATATTCAACCCACCTATCAGGTTTTTCCTGTACCAGTTTCCTGAGCATTGTCATCAACGTGCCGTGTTTTATTTTTGTAACAGTCATATGGATGCTGACCTCATTTGTGATGATTTCAAGATAACGCTTCTTGATGCTATTCTTATGTTAAAATCTTCATGAGTCAGAGTTTTACCAGCAACTATTGCAAACTGCTTTAGACAGGCTGGCTTCTTACCTGCAGTAGATGTCTCTGTAAATGAGAATTCCACACCATCAGTAAGCAGCGAGAGCAATGTTACTGACATTTCAGTGGAGACATTACTTTCTAGATTGTATAAAGAGCTGAACATTGAACCAGATGAGTTTGTGAACATTAACACTGATGTTTCTACTAGTGCCACTCTTTCAAGCACGGATATTATAGGGTTATGTATTCCAGTCTTTGAAGCAACAGACCCTTCCAGCCCTGACTCTGATGATGAGGATGACTGTGGGCTGCAAGCACAAGCTGTATAGCAGTCAGATATTTTGGCATCAATTGACAAAATTGACATTTACATGATGCAGATTGGATGTTCAGATGATCCAGTCTCACCATTTTGTGCCTTAAAACGGGCCATGGGAAGTCATTTTTCACAAGTCAAGAAGCAATGCAAAATCACAGACTTTTTCTTTAATTAATTTCGAAATTCTCAAAATTAAACATTTCAACATTTCTGATATTGCATTACTATTTATTTGGTCACTAACTGTGTTTCCTAAGTGGTACAATCATTTAATGCAATGCTACTGCATGGATGCTGAACTCGATCGTCTTAACATTGATATTGCTGGCCTGCAGGAGACTCGCCTCGGTGAGGAAGGGTCACTCAGGGAAAGCAATTGCACCTTTTTTTGGAAGGGAAGAGGGCTGGCAGAAAAAAGGCAACATGGTGTGGACTTTGCAGTGAAGAATTCGCTACTGGGAATGATTGATATCCCAGCTGGAGGTAATGAAAGATTATTATCACTGCGCTTGGCAACCTCCTGTGGATTTGCCACCATTCTCACTGCATATGCACCGACACTCGCTTCCTCTGATGATGTGAAAGATACGTTCTATGAGCAGCTAGACTCTGCGATCAAGGCAGTTCCAAAATCCGACTACATTTATATGCTCGGTGATTTCAATGCTCGCGTGGGCAAGGACTCGAGTTCATGGCCAGTGTGCCTTGGAAAATACAACATCGGTCGCATGAATGATAATGGGCAAAGGCTGCTGGAGCATTGCACTAAAAATGACCTATGTATTACAAACTCCTTTTTTAAAACAAAAGAGATGCATAAGGTCACATGGAAACATCCAAGATCCGGCCATTGGCATCAGCTGGACTTCATTATCACACGGAGACAACATCTGAACCATACATCATTAACTCGAAGTTACCACAGTGCTGACTGTGATACAGATCATTCTTTGGTTGTTGCAAGGGTTAGGCTGAGACCAAAGAGAATCTACACAGCTAAACACAAGTCTAGCCCCAGGATTAATATTACTAACACTCACGATCCTGGAAAGTGCTTTGAATTTCAACAGCAACTTGAAGACGCTTTCAATGATACATCAGAAAATTGTATAGTAAATGATAAATGGAGTAAACTTAAGGAAACTATTTATAAAACAGCGGTAGGGGTTTACGGCACTGTGGTCATAAGAGGCAGGACTGGTTTGCGGCAAACAGCCAGATACTGCAGCCCTTGATTGATAAAAAGAAGATAGCTCTCTTAAGAAACAAGGAAAGACCAACGCGTAACACTCTGAGTGAGCTGAAGCAAGCAAGGAAGGATGTACAAAAGGCTGCCAGGCAGTGTGCGAATGACTATTGGATCAAGTTATGTGAGTCCATTCAAATCGCAAGTGATAAGGGAAACATCAGAAGCATGTATGAAGGGATAAAGAAAGCCTGTGGTCCAATGATCAAAAGAAGTGCACCGCTGAAAACCTTGACTGGAGAAATCATCACTGATAAGAAACAGCAGATGGATAGATGGGTCGAGCACTATTTAGAGCTTTACTCAAGTGAGACCAAGCTAGCGGATGATGCCCTCAACGCCATAGAGGCCCTGCCAACTCTTGACCACCTGGACACACTTCCCACTATAACAGAAGTTAAGTGTGCTATAAATGAGCTTGCATCTGGCAAGGCTCCAGGTAAGGATGGGATTCCAATAGAGGTGATCAGGAGTGGGCAAGACACACTCGCTCTACAGATCCACCAGCTAATAGAGCTATGCTGGCGAGAAGGACAAGTCCCACAGGATTTCAAAGATTCAAACATCATAACGCTGTACAAGAACAAGGGAGATCGAGCGACTGTAACAACTATAGGGGTATCTCACTTCTGTGTATTGTTGGGAAAGTATTTGCCAGAATTGTCCTGCACAGACTTCAAGTCCTGGGAGATCAAGTCTACCCCGAATCACAGTGTGGCTTCCGTCAGAACCGGTCTACCATTGATATGATATTCTCATTGCGACAGATGCAAGAAAAATGCCGGGAACAAAATCAGCCACTGTTTATTGCCTTCATCGACCTCACAAAGGCATTCGATTTGGTCAGTCGTGAGGGTCTGTTCAAAGCACTAAAGAAGATTGGCTGCCCACCAACTCTTCTGTCCATTGTGGAATCGTTCCACACAGGCATGAAGGGTATAATCAAGTTTGATGGCTCAACTTCAGAAGAGTTTGAAATCAAGAGTGGAGTTAAGCAAGGCTGTGTGCTAGCCCCCACCCTCTTTGGGATATACTTTTCACTTCTACTGAAATATGCCTTTCGTGATCAGGATGATGGTATATACATTCACTCACGCTCAGATGGTGGCCTCTATAATGCTCAGAGATTGAAGGCCAAGACCAAAATTAGCAGGGTACTAATCAGAGAGTTGCTTTTTGCGGATGATGCTGCGATTACGACCCACTCTGGGGAAAAATTACAACATCTACTATCTGCATTCTCCAATGCTTGTTCTGAATTTGGTTTAACAATTAACAAAAAGAAGACACAGATTATGTCACAAGGTGCACATGGTGTACCATCAATCTTTATTGACGACGCCGAACTGGAGATAGTAGACCATTTTACATATCTAGGATCAGAGGTAAATAGCAAATTATCCCTCGATCAGGAAATCAACATCAGGATTGGCAAGGCAGCAACAACAATGAACATGTTAGCAAAAAGAGTCTGGGAGAACAGGAAGCTTACTGCCAAAACAAAAGTCCTCGTCTACCAAGTCTGTGTCCTTAGTACTCTTCTTTATGGTAGTGAAACCTGGACAACTTACTCACGCCAAGAGAAACGTTTAAACAGATTTCATATGCGGTGTCTGCGAAGAATACTTGGTATTAAGTGGCAAGACAAAATCACAAATACTGAAGTATTGGAAAGATCAGGTTGTGTGACGGTGTATTCCATGCTCAGTCTTCGTAGACTTAGATGGATAGGACACGTTAGGAGGATGGATGATGGTAGAATACCAAAGGACATCTTTTTTGGTGAATTACAGACGGGTAGGAGATCTCAGGGTCGGCCTCTACTACGATACAAAGATGTGTGTAAGCGGGACATGATTGATACAGGCATTGATAATGCACATTGGGAGCACGTCGCCGCTGAACGTGTTGCATGGAGGGCAACTATCAGAAACGGAATAAAGACAAAGGAGAAAATGATTGCAGATAAAGCACACACAGAGCGTGAGAGACGTAAGATGGTGCAAAATGGTGGAAGTGACCATGTTTTCACATGCACCTACTGTGGGCAAACATTTGCAGCAAGAATTGGCCTTACCAGCCACACTCGCCACCGCCATGGATCGTAGTTATTAAGCCTTTTTAAAGCACAATGTACCAAACTATCGTCTGTCAAGACGGAAAGGTGCCTATATACCTGCATGGTATTAGTGTAAATTAGTGTAAATATGTGCAGTCTTGATAAGTAGAAATTTCTGATAAGTAGAACAAATTCCGTCGGCCTCTGTGACTTCAACATATCCAGAGTCAACTGTATTGTGTTCAGCAGTCTGGTGACCTGGTCGACTACATATTCTTCTATAGAGAGGATCATTTCTGTTGTGATGCTGTCTGGACCCAGGGTCATGACAGTTTTCATATGATTAAGAGCATTCTGAACTTCCATCTTCAAAATTGATGGCCCTTCATTATTATTCCGAATAACTTACTGTTCCGTCCTTGTATCATCATAAACGTGTTTCAATTAATATTACCACACATGTAAATTCTTATATTCTTCTACTTATGATTTTCCCTCCTTGGTGTTTAGGCAACCTGTTGATATGTGTGTTATTTTGTTAGTGATGTCATTAATACTGTTCTGCATTAATTTCGTCTTTTGAGTGTTGTGTTGATTTTCAATGTCCCTGCAATTTCCCTCATCCATGCTTCTTTTGCCTCTTCCTAATTTTCCTAAGAATATCTTCATAATTTAATGGTTATTTTCGCTCATCTATTTCCCCATATACTGTATAATAATATACGAAGGAAGTCAATAATCAAGTCACAAATGGCTGAGGAAAAATAACTAAATATTATAACATCTTGAAACCAGTTTATTTTTATACATACGTTATCCCTTTATTTCTCAACATAATTTCCACCAATATTGATGCACCTATCCATCGTTTTATCAGTCCTGTCAAACCGTCTGCATAGAACTGTGTGCTCTGTTTTCTAATCCACGTTTTCACTTCACATTCAACTTCAGCATCTTTCGCGAAATGTCTCCTGCCAAGGTGGGATTTTCAGTGGACCAAAAAGGTGGATATCGCTAGGGGCTAATTCAGGGCCGTAAGGTGGATGTTCCATAACTTCCCAACTTAGTTGGTTAATTTTCTCCTGAGTTAATCGAGCCGTATGTGGTCTGGCATTGTCATGAAGAAGCAACACTCCTCTAGTCAGTACTCCTGGAAATTTCAATCGATCATGCGTTATTCTGTATGCTGAACCATGTGAGCACCCTATTGCAGATGCTACAGAGTCTATTGTTACCCGCCTGTCACCTCTAGTCATCTCCTTCACTCGCTGCACAGAAGCTTTTTTTGCAATCTCAGAAGGACGACCACATGAGATTTCATAAACAATGTTAGAGTGTCCTTGAGAAAATTTTTCTACCCGGCTATGCACTGCTTTACGGAACAAACATTTGTCAGCATAAACAGGAAGCATTTCCTTATGAATGCCCTTTGCAGGCAGTCCATTTGCCACAAAAATCGCTACAGCACGTTGCTTATTGCTTTTACGCTCCGTAAGAACAGTCGCCATTTTGTTGATGCGTTGCGCATGCTCAAGAGCCACCTAGCGCCACCTGACGAACGGGAAAATAAAGTTCGACGTTGCAGTCACCTAATGACACCAACTCATTTGGTGAAAAAAATGAGTGTAAAAAACACATGTAAAAACACCAACTACATTTACTTGCCATCCTGCAGAACTATGCGATTTACTTATTGACTCGCTCCTCTATAATACTGTAGTTATGAAGCAGATATCTTCATTACAGTAAGCAGTTTTTGTTTACCAGATTATTTTTCACATTTCGAGAAAAGTGTTCCTTTTTATTCGCCCTTGGATAAGTGATATATAACTGGCGCTGGTAGCGTGACTTCCTTTGCAGCAAGATGGCGGGACAATTTTTCGTCCCCTAGAATGGAACGTGTTTTTTGCGTTAATATTTGTAGTTTAAGTGTGTTTTTCGAGGTGGAATGGAGTTCGGACCATGCAACTTAGGTCGTGCACGTGCGCCCGGACTCCCGTCGGCATATCATCGGCGCATGGTGACGATATTTAAGTCAAACACGACGACCAGACAACAACCGGTAAGGGCTCAGCGTGGGAAAAGAGCAGGCGCTCGCAAAACGCGGTTAAAATGTGACAGATTGGGTATATCGGAAACGTTCAAGTACTGTACTGGAGCTGTGCGTCATTTAGTAAACACCGACCCATTATTGAAAAATCTACTCTACGGAAAAGATATTGTGGTCTTACAAGAAACACACACACACACACAGCACGACACACACACACACACACACACACCACACACCCACGACACACACACACACACACACACACATACATATATATATATATAATATAAATATATATATAATATATATATTATATATATATATACTATATATATATATATTATAATATATATGATATATATATATATATATATATATATATAATATATATAATATATAATATAATAAAATAAAAAAAAAAAAAAAATTTAGAGTAGGAACATGGAATGTTAGGACATTAAATGAGCTAGGAAAGTTGACCAATGTTCTAAGAGAGATGGATAGCATGAAAATGAATATACTAGGCGTTAGTGAGATGAGATGGAAGGAATCGGGCAAAATTATAGCTGACAATCACACAATAATTTATTCTGGAGGGGATACATATGAAAAAGGTGTAGGAATAATATTAGACGGAAAAACAGCCAAGTCAATTAATGGATACTGGTGTATTTCAGATAGAGTTATTATGGTAAAAATCAAAGGCAAACCAATAGACATAAATATTATACAAGTATATGCACCAACAGCAAGCAGTAGTGATGAAGAAATACAACACTTTTACGACGAAATAGAAATGGCGATGGCTCAAATTGGATCACAAGAAATAAAGATAATACTTGGTGATTTTAATGCAAAAGTAGGAAAGGGAAAAATGGAGGATGTAGTGGGGAATTATGGTTTAGGTACAAGAAATGAAAGAGGGGAAAAGCTAATAGAATGGGCAAATATCAATGATATGATAATTGGAAACACATGGTTTAAACACCGTAAAAGACGACTGTACACATGGATAAGCCCTGATAAGAAAATACGCAACCAAATTGACTACATACTAATTAATAAAAGATTTAGAAATGCTTTAATTAATGTAAAGACAATGCCTGGTGCTGACTGTAATAGTGATCATGTACCACTATGTGGACAAACAAAAGTAAGATTAAAGAGAGGAAAAAAAATGGTTAAGAACATGAGACTTAATAAAGAGGTTCTGAAAATAGATAAAGAAATGCAAGAACAATACAGAGTGACTGTGAAAAATAGGTACAATGCAATAATTAAAATACAGAGTATAGATGACATATAAA
>JACEFZ010020020.1:0-100000 GCA_014155875.1 Cepaea nemoralis
CTTTTTCCTCCTTACATAAGGTTCTCACTTTTCTGTGAATTTCTTCATATTTGGCAGGATTATTTTTGTTCTGTCTTCTTGTTTCCATTAGTTGTAAAATTTCTTCAGTCATCCATGTCTTACGGCCCACTTTCTTTACTTTTGGAATAGTTTTTTCTGCTGCGCAACTGATTGAATTCTTCATCGTTTCCCATTGATCATCTACATCTTGAAACAGGATCTCTAGATCAGACAATATATCAAATTTGTTCTTTACTTCTATGTTAAAATTATCTTGTATTTCTTTGTCAGTTTTCAATTTGCACAAGTCATATTTAGGGTTTCCTGCTGTATACTTGACTTTCTTTAACTTTACCCTCAATGTGCCTATAATTATTCTGTGATCACTGTAACAGTCTGCATTTGGAACTGTTTTTACGACTGTTAACGCATTTCGAAACCTTTTGCTAATCAGGATGTAATCTATCTGGTTTTTAATCCTGCTGTCTGGACTCCTCCATGTCCATAATCTTCTAGGATGCTGTTTAAACCAGGTGTTTCCTACAACCATTTCTTGTGCTTTTGCCCATTCTACAAGTCTGTATCCTCTTTCATTTCTCTCTCCCAAACCATGGTTGCCTACACTGCATCCATCGCCTTGCTGTCGTATTTTTTGCTGTCCTACAGTGCCTCGAGTACTGATTTTATATCTGTCAATAGCACCACAGGTTGTGTGCCATGGCTAGTATTTAGTAATTTCTCTATTGCTATCTTGATTACCTCAATTTCAGCATCGTAGTTATGGCAGTACTTTCCTGTTGGTACTCTGGCCGTGTCTCTAGTATTATTTGGGTATTCAATGTACACTCCCACTCCTCCATTTCGAACAGCATTTTGTGCTGACGTATATGTGTAGACTCGGATCCAGAGGCTCTGTGGGTATTCTTCATCAAGGAAGCTGAGAGTGGCTGCTCTGCGCTGTAAACTGTTCTGTTCTTCCTTGTCAAATATTCCTCTCACTTCTATCAGGATTTGTAGTGATAGTCTATGTTTATCTTTCCATGGAGTTCGCTCTGGAACAGTTGTCAATGGGGTACCAACTGTGGGCAGATCGATGGTTTCTCTGCAGAGTCATTTGGCTTGGTGGATAAAACCACTTCTTTTCAACCACCCCATAGCTAAGTTTTCAAATCTGTTCTTCATAGGATGACCTGGCAAGCTGAGTAACATTTCTGCTTGTATTAGCGTTTTCTTATCTCTGTGCTCTCTCAGTGCTTGTGTCCTCCCCATCTTCTCCATTTCCACTATAGGGGGTTGATCCCATCCCTCCTGTGGTGACTCTATGTGCTTGATTTTGCATCTTGTCCAGCTCTTGTAGTGTGGTTTTTTATGCTGAAAACCACGCATTTGACACGTATTCCAGGTGTGGTCGTATGCTCTGTTGATATCAGTTATCAGTTATCAGTTATCAGTTGGGGTATCTTCGTTGCACTCCGGACATGTCCATAGGTGCTCAGATCCTCCCCCCAGCATATGCATCAGCGTCCGGTGGCTAATAGTGCCATTTCTGTGTTGGTTGACGAGGCGCTTTGTTTTCCCGATGTACCTCTCGCGTCTGGCTGTGCCGATTCTTACTCCCAGGTCTTTCATCCTGGACAGCGATGTGGAATCATTGACGTCAAAGTCCTCTGTTCTCGCCATATCTTTAAGGACGTTAATAACATCGGCACGATCCATGGGCTGGCCATCTACAGGGGGTGCAGAGCCAGCCAGTTTGTCAGCTCGTTCATTTCCCTCGACTCCCGCATGTCCCGGGACGAAGATGAAGGTGACTTTACGGACAACAGACTTCCGCAGCGATTCAGTCCACTGTCTACGTACCGATCCAGCTTCGACCTTCTGAATCATGCTCATTGAATCACTTAGTACACACACGTTGGTATAATGCTGTGACTCCAGCCATATGAAAGCCTGTGTAACTGCCATCACCTCCATCGTCATGCTGCTCGTGGTCATAGAGTGGGCACCACTGGATTCTTGAACGGTTCGGCCCGCTGAACGGGCTGTAAATGCCCACGCACTTCTCTGCTGCTTTACCACAGATCCATCTGTATAGATGAGCACTTCGGGGCTATCTGAGTGTTCATAGATGAGCGCGTTAACCTCTGCATTGACAGCGGCAGGGTTCTGCTCTCTGCACCGTCTGTCGAGTGTGATAATGCAGGAGAAAGTGCACTTAAAAGATGGAGGCACCGGCACCCATTCCTTGCCGGGGTTGATACTGGTAAGACTGCAGACCTGTCTGACGACATCTTCCGCCCGACCCATCCATGATTTGCCCCTCTTTAGCCTGTCACCCTTTTCTCTGAATATAGCGTCATGCAGAGGGTGCTGCTCATCTGCACTTATTTTTAAGTATGCACGAGCTCTCCAGATCTTGATCCTGTGTTCCATTGTCGGGAAGTCAAGGAGGTATCTCATTGCTACACAGCTGGTGTCTCTCGTGCAGCCCAAAATGATGCGCATGGCTTCGTTTTGTACCTTTTCAAGTCTTTCAATCTGTGTAGGGCTGACAGTGAGGATGGCCAGGGCATACTCGATGCGTGAAAGCACAAGTCCTTGGAACAGAAGTATTAGCAGTCTTTGCTCGATATTGGCGGTCGCCATGACTCTCATTGCTGACAAACCTTTTCGAGCCTTCGTTATGACATAATCGACATGATCTCTGAAGGACAGGCTACGATCAAGCCTCACGCCAAGATATGTCATTGACTGGGTTCTACTCAAACTGCTCCCATCCATTCTTACTGCCGGCAGGTCTGTTTTCACAATATGGTTGTTTAGTGAGAACCATGTAACCGTTACCTTTGCAGGGTTGACAAGGGCATCGAAGTATTTCCCCACTGGCTCCCCATGTGATTTACATTTAGCTTTCTCAGGATGGCTATTTTCCCTCTGGCTTTTGTTACTGCTTTGTTGATTTGCTTTTTCAATGTCAGCCTGTCAACGAATATTACTCCAAGGTATGCTGGTTCTTTATCTTCTCTTAGAGGTGTTTCATTTATCTCGATGATTCCTGCCTTTTGTTTTAGAGAGAGTGTAAATAGAGTGGTGCTGCACTTGTCAGTGTTTATGGTGACACACCATCTATTTGCCCATGCAACAAATGTATCTACAGCTCTTTGTAACAATCTGGTGGCCACTGATGCATGTTCATTTGTGCTCCTTAGAACCAGGTCATCGGCGTACATTGCCGCTTTAATTCCATCGGTAGATTAGCAACAAGATAATTGATGAAGATTAGAAAAAGTGTGGGGGAAAAGACTCCGCCCTGGGGAACACCGTGACGCAGTAGTACTTTCTTGCTCTTTAGTCCATCTATCTGTACTCGGGCTCTTCTGTTGTGCAAGTATGCTTTCGCCCATTTGTAGATTCTTCCACTGACTTTACAGTTTCTCAGTTTCTTCATCAGACCTTCTTTCCAGACTTTGTCAAAGGCTTTCTTCAGATCTATCCATGCCGCAAGCACCAGCTTCTTCTCTTGGAATGCATCCTCAATTTCTTGAGAGAGGTAGGTTGTCTGATCTTCGGTAGAGTAGCACTGCCTAAAGCCAGCCTGCTGTGGCACAAGGATGTTTTCACTTTCAATGTGCCACTGCAGTCTGTGATTGATGATGCGCTCCATTGTTTTACAGAGACAGCTGATGAGGTTAATTGTAGCTAGAGGTAATGGAACCATCTTTCCCTGATTTTAGGACGGGTATCATGATTGCTTCTCTCCAGGCTTGTGGAACACTGCCTAAGGTCCAGCTGTTATTGAAGATCTGCAACAGCTTGGCTTTGACCTCTGTTCCTAGGTTCCTGATCATTTCATTGGAGATACCATCAGCTCCTGGTGACTTTCTCATTTTCAGTTTTGATATGGCTAGCTCCGGTTCGCTGATTGTGATAAATGCCTCCAGAACTTCATTTACTGTTTCAATCTGTCCTATATGTTACCATTTCTCTCGAATCTCTTGTTGTTTCTCTAGACTGATTTCGATATTGTTATCTTGTGCGAATGAGTCCACAAAATGGTCAGCTGCATGCTTTCCTGTTAAGATGTTTCCCTCTTTATGGACTGCAATTTTTTGTGTTTCTCCCTGTGCCCTCATCGTTCATCATCATCATCAAGTGCCGTGCCGGCTGGCGTAGGCGTTCATGGCTCTCCATAGATCTCGGTCTTTGGTTTTCTGGATCAACTCTGCTGCTGATATTCCTCCATGCCACCGTCTCAATCCATCCAGCATCACTTCACTTGGTCTACCTCTGCCTCTCTTCCCCTCGATCTTTCCAGTTGTTACGATGTTCTCCAATGCCTCTCTTCTCATCACATGACCGAGGAAAGCTGTTTGTCTCTGTCTTATTGTTGTATATAATGTTCTAGTTTCATTAGCCTGTTTCAGGCAGTCGTCGTTAGTTACTCTGGCAGTCCAAGGAATTCGCAACATTCGTCTCAGGAACCACATCTCTGTTGCTTCTAATTTCTTCTTAATTTGTTCATTTACATTCCAAGATTCACTGCCATACAGCAAAACTGGTTCTACATAGCATTTCAGCACTCTCTTTCTTACATTCAGTGACAGTGACTTATTGCATATGATACTCTTCATCGTTAAGTTGTTTTATTAGCTTCCACAACTTCCTTATGTTTCTTTCAAAGTTCAGAGACTCTGTTTTCTCCTGCCAGCTTTTCTAGCCTTCTAGCCATTTTTCTGTCTATCCTGCAGCTTGGCCCTTTGAAATTTAGCTTTCGCGTGCTAGTATTTATTGTCGTGCTCTTGGCTGGGTTTGGCCTCTGCTTGCTTTCCACACACTTCCACATCATTATGCAACTGTTTCAGTTCACTACTCCAGTAGGGTTTATAATGTTTACGGGCTCCTCTTGGTACTGTTCTCGCGCTGCCTGTAGTATGTATTTCCCAAACTCCTCAACTACTTTATTTATGTCTCTCTCAGTGTTCAGGTTTCTAACCAGTGTGCTGGTGCGATGCTTGTACTTACTCAGTCTGCTTTCTTGTAGTTCCACCTCGAGAGGGTGCTGCTTTCACTTACAAGCTCACTTTCTACAGTTAGAAAGCCTGGCCGATGGTCGCTGCCACCAAGTTGTTTCCCAACAATTCGTGTAATGTTCCACTCTAGGTCTGGTGAATGAATAGCCAGGTCGGGTGTAGTTGTAGTGTGCCATGATCTTGAGTAGAACATATTTGGGTCGGACAACTTGTTAATCAAGGTGAATTTATTCTCATCATGCCAGTCTTCCAGTCTCTCTCCTCCCTGGTCCATGTGATCATAGCCCCAGCTCTGCGGGTGGCTGTTGAAATCGCCATACACAATCATTTTTTTCTTTTAATGGTAGTGTGTCCAGTGCCTGTGGGCGGTCACTTGGACAGTAGTAATTGATCAGAAATAGGTCTGTATTGCCTGTCTTAAGTTTAAGTGTCCGATACTCAGACATTTCCATGTAAACTTCAATTTGGGAAGCAGTGAGGTTATTTTTTTTACAAGGGTCAGCATCCCACTCTTTCGCATGCTCTTTCGGTCAGATCAGTAACACGGGTGGCCTCTGATTTTGAAGGCTATATTTTCGTTGAGGTGAGTTTCTTGCAAGCAACATACGCTTACTTTTCTAGGTCCAAGACGTTTTCTAGTTTTTTTTTTTTGTTTTTTTTGCTGACTCTCTCCGCACTCGAATGCATTATTTTTAGTCTTTGACCGCAAGGTACAAGAAGAACAAGATGAGATGAGATGATGGACGAGTACTCTCTCGTTGTGTATGTTTCACCTCGACACCGCAAGGTATAAGAGGAACAAGATGAGATGATGGACGAGCACTCTCTCGTTGTGTATGTTTCACCTCGACACCGCAAGGTATAAGAGGAACACGATGAGATGATGGACGAGTACTCTCTCGTTGTGTATGTTTCACCTCGACACCGCAAGGTATAAGAGGAACAAGATGAGATGATGGACGAGCACTCTCTCGTTGTGTATGTTTCACCTCGACACCGCAAGGTATAAGAGGAACACGATGAGATGATGGACGAGTACTCTCTCGTTGTGTATGTTTCACCTCGACACCGCAAGGTATAAGAGGAACAAGATGAGATGATGGACGAGTACTCTCTCGTTGTGTATGTTTCACCTCGACACCGCAAGGTATAAGAGGAACACGATGAGATGATGGACGAGTACTCTCTCGTTGTGTATGTTTCACCTCGACACCGCAAGGTATAAGAGGAACAAGATGAGATGATGGACGAGCACTCTCTCGTTGTGTATGTTTCACCTCGACACCGCAAGGTATAAGAGGAACACGATGAGATGATGGACGAGTACTCTCTCGTTGTGTATGTTTCACCTCGACACCGCAAGGTATAAGAGGAACAAGATGAGATGATGGACGAGTACTCTATCGTTGTGTATGTTTCACCTCGACACCGCATGGTATAAGAGGAACAAGATGAGATGATGGACGAGTACTCTATCGTTGTGTATGTTTCACCTCGACACCGCAAGGTATAAGAGGAACACGATGAGATGATGGACGAGTACTCTCTCGTTGTGTATGTTTCACCTCGACACCGCAAGGTACAAGGGGAACAAGATGAGATGAGATGATGGACGAGCACTCTCTCGTTGTGTATGTTTCACCTCGACACCGCAAGGTATAAGAGGAACACGATGAGATGATGGACGAGTACTCTCTCGTTGTGTATGTTTCACCTCGACACCGCAAGGTACAAGAGGAACAAGATGAGATGATGGACGAGCACTCTATCGCTGTTTATGCTTCACCTCGACACAGCAAGTTACAAGGGGAACAAGATGAGATGAGATGATGGACGAGCACTCTATCGCTGTTTATGCTTCACCTCGACACAGCAAGTTACAAGGGGAACAAGATGAGATGAGATGATGGACGAGCACTCTATCGCTGTTTATGCTTCACCTCGACACAGCAAGTTACAAGGGGAACAAGATGAGATGATGGACGAGTACTCTATCGCTGTTTATGCTTCACCTCGACACAGCAAGTTACAAGGGGAACAAGATGAGATGATGGACGAGCACTCTATCGCTGTTTATGCTTCACCTCGACACAGCAAGTTACAAGGGGAACAAGATGAGATGATGGACGAGCACTCTATCGCTGTTTATGCTTCACCTCGACACAGCAAGTTACAAGGGGAACAAGATGAGATGATGGACGAGCACTCTATCGCTGTTTATGCTTCACCTCGACACAGCAAGTTACAAGGGGAACAAGATGAGATGATGGATTGGCACTCTCCGGCTGTTTATGCTTCACCTCGACACAGCAAGTTACAAGGGGAACAAGATGAGATGATGGATTGGCACTCTCCGGCTGTTTATGCTTCACCTCGACACAACAAGTTACAAGGGGAACAAGATGAGATGATGGACGAGCACTCTATCGCTGTTTATGCTTCACCTCGACACAGCAAGTTACAAGGGGAACAAGATGAGATGATGGATTGGCACTCTCCGCTGTTTATGCTTCACCTCGACACTGCAAGGTACAAGAGGAACAAGATGACATGATTAGATGATGGACGGAGCTGCATGGGATAGCTAAAGAAAGGATGACTTATGAGATTGTTGAGGGGCTATTCTCCAATGAGGAAGTGGAGGGCAAGCGAACAATAATGAGCCCTTTAGCACACATTGAAACATAATGGGTAAATGGTTTCTTCTTCTTCTTCTGCGTTCATCCGGAATTTTTTTTTCGGACGTGATTGCCTTTGTGCCTGTTTACAGCAGAGCTGTGTTCTTGCGCCGTTAGGCCGACACATCCGACTTCTGAGGGCATTTGTTGACCGGGTTAACCTTCCCGGGGTAAATGGTTTAAGTCCCATGCTTTATTGGTCATTTGAAAGTCGATAGCTGATCGGATCAATATAGCATCTGACGCGTTCCCTTCCCAGAATATATCCGGGTACCAACTGTAAACGAGGTCTACCTGGAAGTCAATATTATCATCATCATCAAGTGCCCTGCCAACTGGCTTAGGCGTTCATGTCTCTCCACAGCTCTCGGTCTTTGGTGTTCTGTATCAACAATGCTATTGATATTCCTCCATACCACCGTCTCAGTCCATTCAGCATCCATTTCTCATGATCTACCTATGCCTCTTTTCCCGCTGATCTTTCCGATTGTCACGATGTTCTCCAATGCCTCCTCTGGAAACCGCTATGTGCAAGTAAAATATCATGCTGTTACCTTTGACCTTACAAAACGTATTTAGTACCAGACAGTCGGTTTGATCTAATGATTTCTGAATGGGAATCAATCGGTGGGGATCCGAACAGATAACCACCAGGTCAACAGGTACGAGTGCTAGCCACTGTAATATTGTGGCACCAAGAAAACCCAGAGTTGGAGCATGCTGTACAGAGCAACTCACTATGCGATTACCACTTACTCCATTTATGACAGAATACGTACCAGTAAACCAAGTGTTGAGGCATTATATAAAGAGCGACTCGCTGTGAGATTATTACTTACTTCATTATCATCATCGTCGTGTGCCATGCCGATAAACGTTGACGGTCATGTTTTGTCATCTCACACTATCACCAGAGTCGTAGATCAGTTCTGAGTTATTGTCTCGACCATATCACGTGGTCAAGTCATCCATTTGTCTCTACCACTCAATCTTGCTAGTTGTCACCAAATTCTCCAATTGTTTCCTTCTCAAACCGTGTCCAAAAAAAGTGTGAAAGTCTGCACCTAATTCTCTACTCAGTTTAAGGTTTTCATTTATTTCTTGTAGGACTTGGTCATTGGTTTTTCTGTCTGTCCATGGTATTCTTTGCATTTTCCTCAGAAACCACATTTCCACAGCCTTCAGATGTTATTCCAGATGTTATTCAGCTTGGCTGCTCATTGTCCACGCTTCGCATCCATACAAAAATACAGGATCGTTGTAGCACTTCAACACTCTTTTTAATCATTGCAATTGACATCATTTTTTTGGGGGGGATCAGTATATTTTCCATCTAGCAAAAGGCTGCCCTCGCCATAATGACGAAATGCGTAATAGTAAATTACCATGGCCGGTCTCCCTGGCGAAGAAGTTAAGGACGCTGTTCGTAATCCCGTATACTCACGTACGAAATACAGCTGCGCGAGATTCGGCAGCGCATCGCGTCCGCGTTGGTTTCTTACGGAAGATATGTGAGCCGGTCATTCAGAAAGCAATGGCAAACTACTGAACGTAAAAACTTTCAAAGACATCAACAGCAGCTGAAAAATGCTGGTGTTGACTGCAATGTCCTGTAAATAGGATATGGCAAAAAAATTACCATGACCCATTAACACGCTTGACCATGCATTGGGCATGCGGTGCTCAACCCATTTTTTACAGGTCAACCGGGACTCCAGGGGTGGGTGGTCAGTCTTCCCACGGCCGTCTTCACTTCTGACATTTACTAGCACCCAATTTAAACTGGCAACCCAGGTCAGTTGTAGAAATGCTCACTCCGCCCCTTTTCTGCGCGATGTTGGTTCAAACCCGTGACCATCCGGTCGACGGCCACGCGTCTAGCTACTAGACCTCCGCAGCTTTCCACATAAGTATTACTTCTACCCATCTGCTCTAGCTGTTAGGAGTCTACGTGGCCAAGATGTTAAGCTGCCCGCCTCGCTCTCCGAATGTTGTGGGTTCAATACCTGACTACGACTTTCTGCTGACGAGTGCAATTTTCTCGGAGACTCATGAGGGTCGTCGCTGGAACTACGGAGTTCGTGCTTTGCGCGACGCTTTCGGCAAGCAGCTCTGTGGAAAGATAACGAGTCACATGGGATAAAACTTGGTGCAATGAAGTCGATCCTCGTGCCTTTTAAACCTTTGCTGTTTCTCTAAACCCTTGCTGTTTCTTTAAACCATTGCTGTTTCTTTAAACGTTTCTGTTTCTTTAATTGTTTCTGTTTCTTTTAACGTTTATATCCTAGATATTGCATTAACTCCTTCATTTGCATATTTTTACTCAATGTGTGGTTTAAAACTATACTTTATTTTTTACAAAATCCAAATTGGCATAATAAGAGACATCGAACTTTTTCAAGCCCAAATATTCATCCCTTGTATCGTTAAAAATCTTCTCCTCCAGGCATCCAATCACGACCCGATCCTCCAACAGGTAAAATTTGTTGGCGAAGTAATGTTTGGCTTGGCCTAGCTGAGGTAAGTCACCTGGAGAGGAAAGAGAAAGAGAGATGTTAACAGGTAAACAACATGTGAAAAAAACATGAGTTAACTGACAATTTCTTGTCATTTTCATCATCAATGGGGAAACATGTGTTAATGGAAAATGTCTTATCATTTTCATATTCAAGGAGGAAATGTGTGTTATTGGACAATTTCTTATCGTTGTCATAATCAAGGGGAAAACATGTGTTAATGGACAATTTCTTATCATTTTTATATTCAATTGAGCAACATGAGTTAATGGACAGTTTCTTATCATTTTCAAAATCAAGGGGGAAACGTGTTAATGGAAAATGTCTTATTATTGTCATAATCAAGGAGGAAATGTGTGTTAATGACAATTTCTTATCATTGTCATAATCAAGGGGGAAACATGTGTTAATGGAGAATTTTTTATCATTGTCATAATCAATGGAGAAACATGAGTTAATGGACAATTTCTTATCATTTCCATAACCAAGTGAAAACGTGTATTAATGGACAATTTCTTATCATCATCATTATCAAGGGGGAAATATGCGTTAATGGACAATTTCTTATCATTGTCTTAATCAAGGAGGAAACATGTTTTAAAGGACAATTTCTTTTCATTGTCATAATCAAAGGAAAAACGTGTGTTAATGGACAAATTCTTATCATTGCCATAATCAAGGGGATACCATATGTTAATGGACACTTTCTTATCCTTTTCATAACAGGGTCTGTCTCTTTACACAAAGGTTAGTGGAGTAAACCATACACAAACAGGAGGAAGGCAAGGGGAAACCACCGCTATATTTTCTCAAGATAATTCATGCTTCGAAAATAGTATTGATCAAGATAACGACGTTAATGGGGATTCCAGTGGAGTCTCTTCATCCGTTAGGCTACAGCTAATGCCCCGATCGTCATCTGCAACTGTCTGCAAAGTAAATGTTACACATACTCTTACGTTGGTACATGGAATGTCAGAACTACTAATGCCAGATTAGGAAAATTAGATAATATCAAGAAAGAGATGGAAAGACTGAAGATAAATATATTAGGGATTAGTGAAATGCGATGGCCAGGAGCGGGGGAACAATAGTTAGATAATTAAAGAATTATTATTCAGTGAAATGACTACAAAAGGGAGTTGGACATATTTTTTTATCAAGATGTGCGCTAAGTCAGTTAACGGATTTTGGACACTTCTCAGGATAGAGTATTATTAGTGAAACTCCATGGCAAATCCTCTGGATATTAACATAATACAAGTATATGCTTCAACAGGCAGAATGTGAAGATGAAGATATAGATATATTTTATAACTAATTAGCATGGCCGTGCACCAGTGTAAAAAAAATGTGAAATGATTGTCATACTCGGTGATTGTAATGCCAAAGTAGGCAACGAAAATGTGAATGGTGTGACTTCTGTCAATGTGTTCATGAATAATTTCTTATCATTGTCATAATAAGGGAGGAAACATGTTTAAATGGCCAATTTCTTATCTTCATCATAATCAAGTGAAACAATTGTAGTAATCAATAGTTTATTATCCTAATCGTCAAAGTGAAATACGTATTTATCAACAATTTCTTAACATGATCATGATCAAGACAAAAAAATAAATTAACCGATAGTTTCTTATTTCATCATCAAGTGAAATACATGTTAATCAACAATCTCTTATCATTATCATCAATTTAAAACATGTATTAGTCAAACATGCCTAATGAATAGCATAATCAAGTGAAAAATCAGGCATTAATTAATAGTTTCTTATCATCATTAGATGAATAGATGGCGAGACATCAGATTGGTTTGACATCAAGCAAGGAGTCCGTCAGGGCTGTGTGCTGTCCCCCTATTTGTTTAACCTGTACCCTTAAAATATAATGAGAAATGTCAGAGATGATATAAACAGGGAGCTATATGATGCCCTAAATATTGGCGGTTATGACATACCAGAGATTCGATATGCTGATGATACAGTATTACTATCCACAACACAGAATGGCATAGAAAACCTAATAGCCTCAACCCAACTGAATAATAAATATCACAACTTATATCTTAACATAGCAAAAACAAAGATAATGCATACAGATCCACTACTTTGGAGAAAGAAATTATGTTAATGAGGAAAAATTTAAAGTGGTGGAATATCTTGGGTCACTGATTACATACAATGGTGATACAATGAAAGAAATTGAAAGACGAATATGTATTGCTCTTCAAAGACTAAAACAACTGAATGAACTGTGGAAGTGGGACAGATAGAACTACAAAAACTTAGATTTTTAAGAGCATGTATCTTTCCCATTGCAAGATACGCCTGTGAGACCTGGACACTTACTAAACAAGCTGAACAGCGCATAAATGCGGTTGAAAATAAATGTTATAAATGAGTTCTAAGAATATCTTGGATAAAGAAAAGAACAAACACTATGTAGTAAGCAAAAATTAGTTAGTTGTGCGTCCTTTACGATGCATCGCAATCAGCCTCGGCATTTTGCCTGTTTATGATTTACCTTGTGCCAGATATATTGAAAGACGGGAAATCAAATGGTTTGGCCATCTCGTTAGAATGCAACACCAGCGACTACCAGTACTGGCTTCACATCAAAGAAGATTTCCTACGAGAGCAAGAGGACGCCCGAGAAGAAAATGGATTGACGACATCAAAGACATGGTACAATCACACGGAATGACACTATCCAGTGCCAATTATCGGGACGCTGGTGGACCCAATTATTCCTCCCCGCGACGCTTGACAGCAGACGTGGAAGATGATGATGATGATAATAAATTTACCATGGAAGTTTGCGTTCATAATACCATATGGCCAAGCCATTTAGATGTTTATCCATCCACATGGCTTTTCCGGACCTCTTGATTTACGGGATTTTGTTTGGTTTTCGGCATTAGTAATTCTGTCGTGTCATTCACTTCATCTCATCTCGTCTCGCGTCATCTCATCTCATCCCATATCATCTCATCTCATCTCAACTCATCTCATCTCATCTTACATGTGATAATGTTTTTTCCTATGCACTGTTGATGAAAGAAAGATGAGTGATTGGAAGGGCCGAATGTAAGACGGGCCTGCGTGCCCAATTTTTTACCATTTGAAAATAAAGTCTGTTCGTTCGTTCGTTCACCTCAATGTTAATAATAAACCCCTTATATATATATATATATATATATATATATATATATATATATATAATATAGCATATATATATATATATATATATATATATATATATATACTATATCAGCCAGATCCCCTATTGGTAGAACAGTATTTTCCCCATGGCTAATAACAAATGCCTCATCAATAATTAATATTAGTGAGTCATGTAATATTGATTGTTGCATTATTCATTTGCTTTAATAATATAAGCTACATAGTTTTTATATTGAAATTGTTGTTCTCGGTTAGCCTCATAAATTATGTATGAATGAATTAATGTACAAAATATGGTGATAGAAGGGTAGAATGTTAGACGGGCCTGCGTGCCCATTTCTTAACTCTTTGGAAATAAAGTTCGTTCGCTTGTTACTTTATTCACCTAATCTCATCTCATATCGTGTTGTCTCATCTCATCTTATCTCATGTCATCTCATCTTGTTGCTCTTGTACCTTGTGGTGTCGATGTGAAGCACAAACAGCGGGAGAGTGCCCGTTTATGGGCTTCATATATCGAGACGCCCTGGACTCTGCTATTCCCTCTGTCTATTGTTGACATGGTCGACCTCTACTTCTGTTTCCATTTGGTCTGCACATCATTGCTTGTTGTGGTATACTGCCAGTTGGTAGCATAGCTATGTAGCCGAACCATTTCACTTGCTGTTTTCTAATGACATATAGCGCAGCTATTAACCCCACTTTAGTCCTGATTTCACCATTTCTGATTTTCCCTCTTCTTGATACGTTGAGTAATTTACTCAGGAATCTCATTTCCGTTGTTGTTATTTTTCTTTTCTCTTTTTCTCTCATTGTCCAGGTTTGGCATTTGTAGCATAGAGTTGATAGAAAGATTGTACTGTAGAGAGTTGTGTATGTGTGTGTGTGTGTGTGTGTTTGTGTGTTTGTGTGCGTGCGTGCGTGTGTGTGAATGTGTTAGTGTATGTGTGTGTCTGTGGTGTGTGTGTGTGTGTGTTTTTGAGTGAGTTTGAGTGTGTTTGTGAGAGAGAGAGAGAGAGAGAGAGAGAGAGAGAGAGAGAGAGAGGAGAGAGAGAGGAGGAGAGAGAGAGAGAGAGAGTATCTACCGATACGTCTTTGTTCTTTAGTATTGGTGCCATTCGAATATAGGAAATCGAAAATATGCCAAATGTGATAACGTACCTAATGACAGAATGCAGATGGCACGAACGTAGTTGCCGCTAGCACACGGTAGGTGGCCCCAGTTCTTGAACCTCGTCAGGAATGGTTTTCTCTCCTCATCTGTTTCCGGCTCACCTGTAGATGATATAGGGGAGTTGATTATCATTACATGGGGTTCTTTGTGCTCATGTTCTAGATACTGAAATAGGGATTATTGGGTGGGCGGTTGGTTGGTTGTTTGGTTAATTTATTGAATGGTTATTTGGTTGGTTGGCTGGTTGATTGATTGGTCAATTAGTTGGTTGGTTGGTTGGTTGACTGTTTAACTGGTTGGTTGGTTGACTGGTTAACTGATTGCTTGGTTTCTTAATTAATTGATTAGTTATTTGGTTGGTTGGTTGGTTGGTTGGTTGGTTGGTTGGTTGGTTGGTTGGTTGGTTGGTTGGTTGACTGGTTATTTGGTTAGTTTGTTGACTGACTGGTTATTTGGTGGTTGGCTGGTTGGTTGATTGACTGGTTGAATGACTGGTTATTTGGTTGGCTGGTTGATTGACTGGTTATTTGATTAGTTTGTTGGTTGACTGGTTATTTGGTGGCTGGTTTGGTTGACTGTACATTTGGTTAAGTGGTTGATTGATTGACTGTTTATTTGTTTTGTTGGTTATTTGGTTGGTAGCTTGGTTGGTTGGTTGTTGGTTGTTTGGTTGATTGACTGGTTATTTGGTTGGTAGCTTGGTTGGTTGGTTGATTGATTGGTTAATTGACTCATTAACTGGTTATGTGGTTGGTTGATTGGTTGGTTGATTGACTCGTTATTTGGTTGGTTGTTTCGTTGTTTGACTGATTATTTGGTTGGTTTAGTGGTTGGTTGAATGGTTATTTGGTTGGTTGATTGACTGGTTATTTGGTTAGTATCTCTGTGGTTAGTTTATTGGTCTGTTGGTTGATTGATTAACTGGTTATTTGGTTGGTTGGTTGTGTAGTATTTTTTAAATGTCTCTAGAAATCCCTAATATTGACTCGTTATGTACCATAATTTGGACTGAGAAAAATGGGGCTAACTTGACCTGTGTAACGTCAAAATTTATGTGGTCCTAGTTTAAAATCCATGCACAGAGATTGGTCAAGTACCTGGCCAAGACGGGCGCTAGATTGAACAAAGCGATTAGTAGCCATTCAGTCAGAGAAGAAAGGAAGAACACGTCAGCCTCCCCGCACGGGGGATGGCAATTTTAGCCCTAAAACATCAATCTCTGCAGCCTAGGTATGTTGAAGTATGCATTATGAATGTGTAATCATGTCTTTTGATAAGGTACATATATCACTGTGTAAATAAGAATTGTTAGAATTTGATAAGTCAACAATTCATGTGAACGATAGCCTGAATGATTGTTTTCTACTCAGCTACCACATTGCCTCGCTGTCAATGTTCCTATGCTTCCAGTTTCAAATTCCTAAGTTTAACTTCTATGCATTGTGAAACTATATGACTATCAATGACTATAAGTCTGAAAATATTAAATGTGCTGTAGTGTTCACTAGAAGGACATTTCAAGAACTTTCTCTCCATGCTGAAGAATAATATTGTTATCGCATCTTATGGACCAGTTCATGTTGGAGAAATTGTTGTTGCTAATCTGTAATCTAAGCTATCGTGCCATGTTGGTACAATCTTCTTATTTACAGTTAGTAACCACACAATATGTGTGATGGGCATGTAATCCTTTCATAAATATACTAGGGAAATGCCATGTGGGATGAATATAATCTCAAGAAAGAAAGAAAGAAAACGCATGATATATATTAGAATGTTCTGGAAGGACGTGCCTTCAGTCCGCATCGCATCATCGTGGTAGGTGCATGGGCGAAAATTTATGTTCAGAAATTGACAACAATATTCAGAATACTTACCATGCTGCAGAAGTTATTCCCTAGTCAGAATACTTTTTATGCTGCTAGCAACTGGTGAGATATATCACAGCGTTCACTAAACTCATGCTGCTAGACGCAGGTGGGAAGAAGACTATCAATTGGTCTGGTATTAGGGGTTGAAGAATGGGATGAAATATCCCGAAGAATGGCCCCTGCATTATCATTATTATAATGATTATTGATAAGTTTACATGAAGGATTCGTGTTTTCTCTGTTAGGAGATATATATATATATATATATATATATATTCTGTATTTCATGGACTGTGTGGGTGAACATCTAGGAAACATCCAGATGGGAAAATTACTGCCGATTCCATCAGAAATGAGCTGGATGTTTTGTGGGGGAACTATTGTGTTGACATTCTGGCGGTGGCATTATGCACAGTGTATCTGTGCGGGCTGTTGTTTGTCAAGACTCCTGTCTTTTCCACTTTTCACATTGGGCAGTGGGGAGTGTTTTGTGTGATATTCACTGGCACAGGAATGGAGCATAATGGGGACAACCCGTTGCTGTGAAGTTGGAACTGCGACTAACTAACTAATATATATATTCTGTTTGTGACTGTTACATTTAATGCTGGAAGATACATTTTAATGTTAACCAGTGGGGACATGGTGGTGATATAAGAAGCCTTGTGTATGTCAGTACACAAGAAAAAGGAGAATGTTGACTGGTACGGTTATTGGCCTGTGGCCTAATACGGATTACACCTAATGAAAGAAAGCGAGCAGTTCTGGGGAAAAGGCCTGTCTCAGAGATTCTTGTCATGGTAGGACAGGTGTGATATCAAGATGATTGGATGGTTAGGAACTCTCAGATCCATCAGAAAAGTCCCAATAACAACATCAGAAAACAAATACAGAGTGAGAAGATACCTTACTCACAACTAGAATTAAAATAACTGTACACCAAGCGACGAGGGACAAGAGAAAGTGGAGAAACTCTCCTATCTCCTTCCCCTTCGGTTGGTTATATTTGTGTTGTGAAAATGTTAACACACCACACATGATATTAATGCTGGGGGTTGTGTTCTTTGTCATTTCCAGCGCTAGAGAGTAGCAGGTGGTGATGTTTGGATGTTATCACAAAACCGGATCCTGGGTCAACAACCGGTTGGAGTGAATCATGAAAAATGTCCTAATACCTACAGTCTGGACTTAAACCAAAAATTTGACTGCCACAATTATTAGCTGACTTTGTCATTCACGGTGGATTTACCAACTGAGTTGATGAGTTCTGACTTATGTCGGGATTCAACAGGACGGCGTTCCTTATTATCTTTGGAAGGTTCCGCCTGCTTCACCATCAGCCAGAGTGGACAAAGAAACTAGAGGAGTCAATGGATATACACCTTAAGCAGAAAGAAATCATCCGATTGTCTGCGACTTCCAGTTTCACATACACTAAATCGTTCTTTGACACCTGTCAGATCATAGGCAGTAAAAGTCAACATATGGTTCAAGACACTAAAACACCAAATGGGGAGAGACACTGAAACACCATATGGAAGACACTGAAACACCAAATGAAAGAAACCAGTCCAACTCAAGATTCTAAATATGAAACACCATATGAAAGAAACCAGTTCAACTCAAGGTTCTAAATATGAAAAGCCCTGATAGAAGCCAGATCAACTCCAGGTCCCAGACTTGAACACCATCAGGAAGACCATATGAAAGAAGCTAGCGGAGTAAATGCTTCTACGCATGCAACAAAAATAATCATCTGATTGTTTGCGACTCCCAGTTTGTGTGTTGGAATTAATATTCTTCAGTTCCATACCGCTGCAGAACAATCCTGAACATAGTCCCAGATGAAACCAATGAATGACTCTCAGCATTGTATATTCCTACACTGAAATTGAAATACTGAATCAGAACTCTATGCTGGTCCCATGTCGGCCTGATTGCCCCATCATAAGTATGGGATGGCCTATCAACATGAACCGGGTGTGTGACAAAGCCTCTTGAACCAAATTGGTAAACCGATTAACATTAGCCGAGCTGCTGGACAGTCGTCATCTTTTTCATCTATGAGATGATATAGGGAAGTACCTTGTGCGAAGACTCAAGTTGGATCTCCTGAAAGGTTGACAGAACTAGGTCTCAATTTCAACTGGACACTGCCCACTTGCAACAGGGTATTCGTGAATTCAGCCCCATGGAGGGGATTAAGTGAACATTTTATTTCCGAATAGTATGGATTATAAAAGATTCACCAGCCAATCTGAGTGGACATAATGTGAGTAGAACATAACTGTGAGTACATTTATTTCAGTCCCCGGATAAATATGGACATTATCTGCGTCGCACTAGAAAAGAATAAACGACAGCAACACCTAAAGAAAATGACTGAAAATTAAATAATTAGTTTAATTATTAGTACTAACTGTGCATTATATGTGGTTCTTTTCATACCATGGTTTTGTAAGGTCTGTAGCTTTTTTTTTTCAATGAGGGGTGTAACCAAATAGTGGTTGTTGTTTTGGTTGAGTACATCAATATGATTGTATTGATTTTTGAGACAGTGGGGTTATCACATTTTAATGTGTTTATGATATTGCATATCATCCCATGCCTGTTCAGGAAATCCAGTATGGTTATTATATATATATATATTAATAATGACAGTTGTTCCAATGTTGATGTTTACGTCAAGTGCTTGTTGATGTTTGTTCAACAGTTGTTGTCGTATATGTTGTAAACAATCAATGTTCTATAGCACTATATCAAAATTAGCAGGTGATATTAGTGGGAATGGATACGTACGCGTAGACACAGTTATTAAAAGAAGAGAAGCATTTTCCTTCTAGTGTTTGTGGTAGAGTTCCATGATCACCTCAAGTGGTGAAATGAGTGAGAATCAAAAATAAATTGGTTGGTTGGTTGTTCGTTCGTTCGTTCGTTCGTTCGTTCGTTCGTTCGTTCGTTCGTTCGTTCGTTAGTTGGTTGGTTGATTGATTGGTTGTTTGGTTGGTTGGTTGGTTGGTTGGTTGGTTGGTTGGTTCACTATGGGACACTTGTTTTAGTCATTCGCCATGTTCCTGATGCCACAGGACAGAACGTAAACAAGAAACTGCATTTAAAAAAGATCAACTACAAGTGAGATGTGAAACAAATCGCAGGCCGGCCTACCTTTAATAGGATCCCCTAATGCCTAGTTGTGGGTTGTGGTTGAGGGTGGCAAAGAATGTCTCATCGGGAAAGGACGTGTCCTCGCTTGACCCACTCCAGAAGCACCTTGGCCGTGTTGTTGTGCAGGATGTAGCCCACGAAATCTCTGGGGAAGAGCATCTGAGAGTTGCACGTCTGCTGGCGGTGGTGGTGGTGGTGGTGGTGGTGTTGTGGTGGTGGTGATGGTGGTGATTGTGGTAACTGTGGTGGTGGTGGTATGGTGGTGGTGGTGATGATGGTTGTGGTGGTGGTGATAATTGTGGTGGTGGTGGTGGTGGTAGTATGATGGTGGTGGTGTGTGTTAATTGTGTGGTGGTGGTGGTGGTGGTGGTGGTGGTGGTGGTGGCATTGATGAGGGTGGTAATGATGTGGGTGGCGATGATGATGATTATGGTGGTGGCGATGATGATGGTGACGATGATGGTGGTGGTGGCGGTTGTGGTTATGGTGATGATGATTTTGATGATGATGATCATAATGTTACATTCCCTGTTTTTCTTCTCCTTCTTCTACTACTACAACTACTATAGTAGTAGTAGTAGTAGTAGTAGTAGTAGTAGTAGTAGTAGTAGTAGTAGTAGTAGTAGTAGTAGTAGTAGTAGTAGTAGTAGTAGTAGTAGTAGTAGTAGTAGTTGTTGTTGTTGTTGTTGTTGTTGTTGTTGTTGTTGTTGTTGTTGTTGTATAGTAGTACAATTATTACCTGTTCACCGTAATATGCACGGATCCTTTGATTGGTCGGATACCAAATGGCGCCGGTGACCGCCATCTTTCAAAATTGGCCCTATAAAATAAACATGAAGAATCAGTTGGGTGAATGATTGATTGATTGACATTTGGTTTTGTTGGTGGATTATTTTTCTAGTTTCATATCCCTTACAGGACGCTGCAGTCAATACCGGCATTTTTCAGCTTTTTAAAAAATGTTTTTGACAAGATTACGCGAAGTAGTTCTCTACTGCTTTCTGAACGACCGGCTCACATACCCCGTAAGTAACCAACGCGACGCGATCCGCTGCCGAATCTCGCGCAGCTGTGTTCCTCACGTGGATATACGGGATTACGGAGGGAGTCGTTAACCCCTTTGCCATTTCTCGTTTTGTGCTGTCGTGAAGCCAGTTTGAGTTTGCCGATCTGTTTTCTTAATTTCCCCCCCCCCCCTTGCCCTTTGAAACCCTAAAATTCCCCCCTGCGGGGGAATTCCCCACCGGTTTAGAATGACTTGTCTAGGCAATGTAAACATTCAGTAGTTTGCCATAGCTTTCTGGACGAGAAGACAACGTTTGCGTCCAACTTAATGCCGGTCTAGGCATTGACCCAACCTCGCCATCCACGCAATGGAAGTTCCGAACGCATTTCGTAATCCCGCATATCGCGTTCGAAACAAAGCTGCGGGCGATTTGTAACCATCCCGCTTTGTGTTGGTTTCTCATACAATGATGTTAGTGCCGGTAGTTCAGAAAGCAATAGCAAACTTACAGGACTTAGCTGTCAACACCAGCATCTTTCAGCTGTATGTTAATCTCTTGGCAAGATTACGCTCAGTAGTTTGCCATTGCTTTCTGAGCGGCCGGCTCACATACCCCGTAAGTTACCGATGCGATTCGAACCACTGCTGATTTGAACCGTCATCACGTTACCGACGAGAGTATACGAGATTACGGAGAAAAGTCATAACCTCTAAGCCACGAAGTAAAATTGCCCAGGAATCACAAACAGCCAAAAATGCTGGAGTTGACTGCTACGTCCTGTAAAGAATATGCAAAAGAAACACTTTAACTCTCATTATATTTGTCTTTCCTCTGTAAATTATACGTCTAAATATTGTGACCTCGTTCTAACTACTGTGACCTCGTTCTAAATACTGTGACCTCGTGTCAAACGTGTTTAGCAAGCGAGATCCGGTTATCAATTGCTTGATTTCCCCCCCCCCCCTCTCTCTCATTATCTTTGTTGTTCCGCTATGACAGTTAGGCCTAATTATTGTGATCACGAGTCGGGTGTGTTTAGTTTACCTAGCGTCTGATTAGCACGAGTCACATTTTTATTTAAACATGTCTCAAAGCAGGAAGAAATAAACTATAGTGCGTTCACAAATGTTTGCCCGTATTCACGTTCATTTTTTTTTTTTAAGTATCTGTTGCATCGTTATAAAATATTTCCTCCCCTCTTATATTTACCTCCACCTAAGGAATATGTCTTGGATAGGTCCAAGAGCAACTGAAAACGATGGAAATGGGTAAAAGTTCTTTGATTTTTTTCCCCCCGAAAATGTATTGACTTTGCGCTATCAAACATGTTTTACATTATTGCACGTCAATTCGGGTAACACTTCAGTTTAACTATGTGACGTGCTTGTTTTAAGGCAATTCCCGTGCACCACATAGAACATTCATTATTGAACACTGATGTTTCGGTGTAAAGATGTTATACATTTCATAATATGCACTTCATCTCTGACCCGTAAATTTTATACCGCGCATAAACAAACATTGAGATATGCTGTACAATCTCCAGAACAAAACTTTTTTTTTTTGTAGGGTGTACATAATGATAAGGTTATACGTTAAACCTCAGCATTTTCCTCAGTTGGTTACCGAGTTATGGATTTTTGCACGAAGGCAAACATTTGTGAACGCACTATAAAGAACTTCATGAAAACTGGCCAGAGTGATGGGGGGAGGGGGGGGGGGAACAAGAGGAAAGGCAGCGAGGAAAATATCTAGATGGCTTGGCTACGTGAATGACATGGTCGGGACAAGAACACAGATCTTATCCACGACTCTGGTGATCGAGTGAGCTGACGATACATGACTGCCCACGCTTACCGTCATGGCACAAGATGATAATGATGAAGCAGGAACCTGCTACGGGTTTGTGCTGTGGTAGGACCATCGCATTTTGTAGGCAGGAGTGCACGCAGGAATAGCTGGTCAGTCTTTTCCTCTGTTAATGGGCAGGGACCACAGGCGTCGACCCCCCACCTCACGCGCGTATGGAATTAACAGCGTAATCTCCGATCAACTACAGTAACACGCCAGCCAAGGACACGGAGTAGAGCAGTGGTTCTCAACCTCTTTTGGCCCATGCATCCCTTCACAATATGTTCAAAATGTCACCCCCCTCCCCCCATCGTTTCGTATTTCCGCCCTATAAATCCGTATCCCCTCCCCCCCCCCCCCACACACACACACACAGTATACGCAATAATGGAAGCTAAATATAATAACACATACTAGAACAAGTCTAGACGTCTACATTAAAACGTGATTTGCGGGTCTACTTGCGTTATAAAATGAATGTCAGAAGGGCGAGAAGTACAGACCCGTAAAGTATAGAGGGAAAAACAATATGAAGTAATCGGTTCTCGTATTAACGTGATCTGGAGATAATCTTAATTCCCTCCTCCCACCCCCCCCCCCACCCCCACCTCTCCGGAAACCCTAAAATTCCCCCGGGGGAGGAGGCGGGGAGGGGGTGAATTCCCCACCGGTTGATAACCACTGTAGTAGAGTGAAGTCACTTACTTGAGATCCGCATTGCGGTTCATGGGCAGTAAACTAGTTTCACAATACCCCGTCATACAGAGTCCAGGGTTCAACATCTGCCGCAGACTACTGATGTGTGACATAGACAGCAGGCTATTGATGTGTGACATAGATAGTAGACTATTGATGTGTGACATAGATAGTAGACTATTGATGTGTGACATAGACAGCAGGCTATTGATGTGTGACATAGACAGCAGGCTATTGATGTGTGACATAGATAGTAGACTATTGATGTGTGACATAGACTGCAGACTACTGATGTGTGACATAGACAGCAGACTACTGATGTGTGACATAGACAGCAGACTACTGATGTGTGACGTAGATAGTAGACTATTGATGTGTGACATAGATAGTAGACTATTGATGTGTGACATAATCAGCAGACTACTGATGTGTGACATAGATAGTAGACTATTGATATGTGACATAGACAGCAGGCTATTGATGTGTGACATAGACAGCAGACTACTGATGTGTGACATAGACAGCAGACTATTGATGTGTGACATAGACAGCAGACTACTGATGTGTGACATAGACAGCAGACTACTGATGTGTGACATAGATAGCAGACTATTGATGTGTGACATAGATATTAGACTATTGATGTGTGACATAGACAGCAGACTACTGATGTGTGACATAGATAGTAGACTATTGATGTGTGACATAGACAGCAGACTACTGATGTGTGACATAGACAGCAGGCTATTGATGTGTGACATAGACAGCAGGCTATTGATGTGTGACATAGACAGCAGACTACTGATGTGTGACATAGATAGTAGACTATTGATGTGTGACATAGGTAGTAGACTATTGATGTGTGACATAGACAGCATGAAACTGATGTGTGACATATAAAGTATGCTACTGATGTGTGACATAGACAGCAGGCCACTGATGTGTGACATAGACAGCAGACTACTAATGTGTGACATAGACTGCAGGTTGTGTGACGTAGACAGCATGAAACTGATGTGTGACATATAAAGTGTGCTACTTATGTGTGACACAGACAGCAGGCCACTGATGTGTGACATAGACAGCAGACTACTAATGTGTGACATAGACTGCAGGTTGTGTGACGTAGACAGCATGCTATTGATGTGTGTAATAAACATCATGCTACTGTTGTGTGACGTAGACAGTATGCTACTGATGTGTGACATATATAGTATGCTACAGTTGTGTGACATAGACATCATGCTACTGATGTGTGACATAGACAGTAAGCTACTGATGTGTGACATAGACAGTACGCTACTGATGTGTGACATAGACAGTATGTTATTGATGTGTGACGTAGACAGCAGGCTACTGATGTGTGACGTAGACATCATGCTACTTTTGAGTGACATAGACAGTACGCTACTGATGTGTGACATAGACAGTATGTTATATATGTTACGAGACAGCAGGCTACTGATGTGTGACGTAGACATCATGCTACTTTTGTGTGACATAGACAGTACGCTACTGATGTGTGACATAGACAGTACGCTACTGGTGTGTGACATAGACAGTATGTTATTTATGTGTGACATAGACAGTATGTTATTGATGTGTGACATAGACAGTATGTTATTGATGTGTGACATAGACAGTACGCTACTGATGTGTGACATAGACAGTACGCTACTGATGTGTGACATAGACAGTACGCTTACTGATGTGTGACATAGACAGTATGTTATTGATGTGTGACGTAGACAGCAGGCTACTGATGTGTGACGTAGACATCATGCTACTTTTGTGTGACATAGACAGTACGCTACTGATGTGTGACATAGACAGTATGGTATTGATGTGTGACGTAGACATCATGCTACTTTTGTGTGACATACACAGTATGCTACTGGTGTGTGACATAGACAGTATACTACTGATGTGTGACATAGACAGTATACTACAGATGTGTGACATAGACAGTATACTACTGATGTGTGACATAGACAGTATACTACAGATGTGTGACATAGACAGTATACTACTGATGTGTGACATAGACAGTATACTACTGGTGTGTGACATAAACAGCAGACTACTGATGTGTGAGCTATAGCCTGGCTGATGAGACAGACTTTAGCTTATGTTTGTAAGTTAAAGCCTGGCTGGAGAGACATATTTTAGCTAATGGTTGTAAGCTATAGCCTGGCTGGAGAGACAGATTAGCTTATGGTTGTAAGCTATATTCTGACCGGAGAGACATACTTCAGTTCATGGTTGTGAGCAATAACCTGGCTGAGAGATAGACCTTAACCCGTGGTTATAAGCTATGGCCTGGCTGGAGAAATAGACTTTAGCTCGTGGTTATCTGCTATAGCCTGGCTGGGGAGACAGACTTTAGCTAATGGTTATATGCTATAACCTGGCTGGGGAGACAGACTTTAGCTAATGGTTATAAGCTGTAACCTGGCTGGAGAGACAGACTTTAGCTAATAGCTATAAGCTATAGCCTGGCTGGAGAGACAAACTTAAGCTAATGGTTATAAGCTATAACCTGGCTGGAGAGACAGACTTTAGCTAATAGTTATAAGCTATAACCTGGCTGGAGAGACAGACTTTAGCTAATGTTTATAAGCAAGCTATAGCCTGGCTAGAGAGACAGACTTTAGCTAATGGTTATACGCTATAACCTGGATGGAGAGACAGACTTTAGTTAATGGTTATAAGCTATAACCTGGATGGAGAGACAGACTTTAGCTAATGGTTATAAGCTATAACCTGGATGGAGAGACAGACTTTAGCTAATGGTTATACGCTATAACCTGGATGGAGAGACAGACTTTCACCCAAGCATGATTTCTCACTGACTCAATGAGTATTCTCAGGAAGATAGAAGTGGGCTGGACTTGAAGACCGTGGGTGGAGTCTCTGAGGAGGTACTCTCGCATACCGCGTTCGAAACACAGCTGCGGGCGATTTGGAAGGAGACCTCTTAGCGCGGTTTTTTCATACAATGGTATGAGTGCCGATTGATTGAGAAAGAAATGTTAAACTACTGAACGCAAACTTGCCAAGAAATCACAAACAGCCAAAAGAAACTGGGGTTGGCTGTGGCGTCCTTTTATTAAAGCTTCATGCAATATATAACTATGCAGTATGCACCAGACGTAATGGAGCGAAATATGCCAGGCAAAAAAAAATAATCGTGCACTATTTTGTTTGTGACGTATGTGCTTAAATTCACTAAGGGAATCCGTTGGTTTGAAGCCGCGGCATTCACCCAGACATGCTTTCTCGACCACTCAAACAAGTAGCTGGGGAAAATATGATTGGCTGGGCTCGAGGACCGTGGGTGGAGCCTCTGTGTAGGTCAAGGCTGAGAAAAATAATCTTAATTTTTCGTGATAGGCCACACAGGTGTAAGGTCAAATCAACAAACTAACAGGTATGCGGGAGAGGCTATTGTGGGATGCGGACGAGCAATGTACCGGGCTGGTGTAGTGAATGCCCTGGGCGAGACAATGCGGTTGGGCGAATCAAGTGATGACTGCGAATCTGCAAAATTTGACCAGACTGCAAGAACATCAAGTTTAAATTGGGTGGAACAATCAAGAGATTAATGCAAAGGGGGAGGGGGGAGAATAGTAAACCAACTCACAGCTGGCGACGTCAGCCGCTACACGTCAGGCAGGTGGGTAGGTGGCAGACAGACAGGTATATTGGTAGGTAGGTAGGTTGGTAGGTAGGCACGCGGGTAGGTAGATAGGTAGGTAGGCAGGCAGGTAGGTAGGTAGAAAGACAGGCTGACTTGTTGGTTGGTTGGTTGGTTGGTTGGTTGGTCAGTCGGTCGGTCGTTGGGTTGGTTTGTGGGTAGGTAGGTAGGTAGGTGAGTATGTCGGTATTGAGAGACATACAGTCAGAATGACAGGCAGACAAAACGACAGACAGACTCACAGACACACACATTAAACATATTACCTTACCTTTTGATAGTACCCTCCAAATCATTAGCCCCATCGTAGGCCGTAAGTATTTTAACAAGCTCATAATTTGTCTTCAAAGGAAACTCCTGCCCGGTAAGTGTAAAATAGTACTTCCAGCTGGGGAATTTCCACAACTCCTCCATACACAACAACTCCGGCTCTAGCACGCTGAACCACGCCCATTGCACGTCTATCCGTCTGCTGGCTATAATGACGTTAGGAAAACACTTGGTCAGTCCCAATATAGGCCTTGTAGAATACATCTGTGGACTTAACGTCCACGTGAATGCAGTAGTAGTTGTGTGGTCTATATATAGATCTTAGGAGACGCTCCACCATCTCTGGTTCTTTGAAGACTAGGATTGAAAATGCCAACGGAAACAGCTCTTCTTCTTTGGTCAGTGAAGACATGATATATCCTCTATCAGTCTGAAACTTCTGGCAGTTTGAAGTTAAGTTAATATAATCTGTTTCATTTAGAGCTGGTAAACCCACATTTCTGGTTATAGTTTTTGCCTTCTCTGTATCGATTCGGGACCCGCTGAAAAGAACTTTGCAGTCAACTTCCTTGACTTTAAGCAAATTCGCTGACCTGACAACCATTTGTCTGTCGGCCATTGCAGATCTTTCTGGAGTTTGGGCGGAGGTTTTGCTGTGTGTGGATGAAGCATGATGCGATTTGGGGCTTATTGTTTCAAAGGCCGTCGCTGTAATGGGGGATCTATCTGGCATGTCCAAAAACAGGAATAAAATAACGACACTGATGATTATTAAGACTAGCATGCGAGGTTTCGAGCATTTTGTGGTGACCTTTTGGAGCAGCATCTTCCTGTGGAATTCTTGAAGTCAACTGTGGGCGAGAATAAAGGAATAATGTTTATCTCTTACAGTTCCAAATATTTACATCTTAGAACATTGGCTGGAGGAGACTATGCATCTATGGTTTCGTCCAGAGTGCTGTGATGTTGATTCCTCAAACCATGGAGGAATTTAATCTCATACAGGAGGTTAGTTTCATATCGCTTAAAGGACGTCGCAGTCTACCCCAGCATTACTCTTTTTTTTTTTGCTGTTCGTGATCTCTTGGCAAGTTGACGTTCAGTAGTTTGTCATTGCTTTCTGAGCGACCGGCACCCATACTTTTTTTTTTTTTCTTTTTTTTCCCCGCGTTTCCAACCTGTTTTCAGGATATTGCGGTCAACACCAGCATCTTTCAGCTGTATGTTGATTCCTAGGCTAGATTACGCTCGTCAGCACGCCACGACTTTCTGAGCGACCGGCTCCATACTCTCATAAGTCACTTTTGCGATTCGAACCACTGCTAATTCTCGTCGCGTCACGTGACGAGAGTATTCGGGGTTAGCGGAGAAAGCTGCTAACCCCTCGGCCATGGAGCCGGTGGCACCCATACTATTTCGTAAAAAAACAACGCAAGGCGGGCTGCTGCCAAATTGCCGGCAGTTGTGTTTCGAACGCGGTGTGCGGGTTTACGAGCTGCATCCGTAACTCCTTCGCCGCGGAGCCAGTATACAGCAGGTACTATAATAATTGTTTGTTATAAGCAGTTTTGTATTACATTTTTATCATATCTTTATATAGTTGCCTTGAAAATTTTAGAACAAGAATCGCTATCACGAAGGTAGCCTTTTGCCAGAGGGAAAACATACTGACCAATAAAAAGATGTCACATGCAACGAGAAAAAGAGTGTTGAAGTGCTACATGGAACCTGTACTTTTATATAGATGGGAAATATGGACAATTAGTAGACAAGCTAAAACAACATTTCATGGTAGTGGAAATGTAGTTTCCTAGAAAAATGCAAAGGATACCATGGACAGACAGAAAAACCAATGGCCAAGTCCTACCAGAAACAAATGAAAAGTGTAAACAGATTAGAGAAATTAGACGTTTTGGATACGTTATGAGAAGAAATAAATTGCGAAACTTGGTTACAACTGCCCAGATTGAGGGGACAAGAGAACGGCAGACAAGTAAATATCTGGATGGCTTTGCCACATGGCCTGGTCGATACAAGAACACTGAGCTGATCCACGACTCTGGTGATCGTGTGAAATGGTGAAACATGACCGCCCACGCTTACCGGCAAGGTACATGACGATGATTAAAATTTCATCGATAAAAAAAAAAAGAACAAACAGATCTTGGGTAAACAAGAACTGAAAATCGCAGAAGATTTGTTATTAGGACAAATAAAGTTCAGAACAATGAAGCAAACTGGGCATGTAGAACAGATATGAACGCCTGGAAAATAAAACTATGGAGAGAGGTGTGCGGGGAAGAGAAGAATAAGAAGACCACCACGAATATGGACTCAGGATGTGACAGAATATGTTAACATGACAGCACCAGAGGCAGAAGACTCTGGCTTATGACTAGAGAGCTTTCGTCACAGACATTGGGGCGGGGAGGGGGGGGGGGTGGGGTAGGCGAAGGATAAGTTGTTGGGCGATGATAATTGTGGTAGTGGTGGTGGTGATGATTGTGGTGGTGGTGGTGGTGGTGGTGATTATGATGATGATGATGATGATGATGATGATGGTGATGGTGGGTGGGTGATGATGATGATGATGATGATGATGATGATGATGATGGTGATGATGATGATGGTGGTGGTGGTGGTGGTGATTATTGATGATGATGGTGGTGGTGGTGGTGTATGTGTGATGATGTGTGATGATGATGGTGGTGGTGGTGTGGTGGTGGTGATTAGATGATGATGATGATGGTGGTGTGGTGGTGGTGGTGATGTGATGATGGTGTGGTGGTGGTGGTGGTGGTGTGGTGGTGGTGGTGTGATGATGGTGGTGGTGGTGGTGATGTGAGGTGTGGTGGTGGTGGTGGTGATGTGATGATGATGGTGGTGGTGGTGGTGGTGTATGATGATGATGGTGGTGGTGTGGTGGTGGTGATGTGATGATGATGGTGGTGGTGGTGTGTGGTGGTGGTGGTGGTGTGTGTGGTGTGGTGGTGGTGGTGGGGGGTGTGTGGTGTGGTGTTGTGGTGATGAGATGGTGTGCGAGGGTGGTGGGATGTGGTGTGGTGTGGTGGTGGATGATGATGATATGATGGTGGTGGTGTGTGGTGGTGGGGGTGATTATGATTGATGATGATGATGGTGGTGGTGTGGTGGGTGATTATGATGATGATGATGGATGATGATGGGGTGGTGGTGGTGATTATGATGATGATGGATGATGAGGTGGTGGTGTGGTGGTGATTATGATGATGATGATGATGATGGTGTGGTGGTGGTAGTGGTGGTGGTGATGATGATGATGATGAGGTGATGGTGGTGATTATGATGATGATGATGATGATGATGATGGTGGGAGGTGGTGATGATGATGATGATGATGATGATGATGATGATGATGATGATGATGATGATGATGATGATGATGGTGGTGGTGGTGGTGGTGGTGGTAATGATGATGATGATGATGATGATGATGATGATGATGATGATGATGATGATGATGATGATGAGATGATGATGATGATCATGGTTATCACTTTCAAAGAGACAACACTTGAGAAGAGAGTCCACTTTGTGTTGATTTTCACACAGTATACCAGCCAATCTGACAAACGTAAATGACAAACTAAACAATGTTGCGTGTCCTTTGCAGGACCTTGCTACCAACCCCAGCTCCATTTTGACTTTGTAGGCAATTTTACGTACACAAAGTATCTCATTATGTTGCAATAGACCTGAACATGAAGTGTTCAATGCAAGTCCTCCAGCGCCGATAAATTGCTTGGATTCTTGTAGAAAGAAAAAAAAACATTCTCTGTGGTCACTACTCAGTGTGTCTGACCCGGTCGTGAACAGTTTGTCACAGAAGTCACGACGTTTTGAAACTTCCTACTCCACTCATAGGCTTGCTATAATGACGGGCACCATACAGACAGACTGGCAAATCAAGGTACCCGACAACCTCAGCCTGATATAGACATATCGTATAAAATAAAACACGCACCGTATTGCCTGTTAAAATATTTTGCCAGATGAATACAGTGTGTTCAGGCCAAATATAGAATGACTTGGCACCTTGCCGTCTTGACATAGTTTGATAAATGGAGTTATACCTCTCCATAGCAAAGCGACTAGGCAGAATTTAGAGACCATGTATTGCCCAGAAAGAGGTATCAAAACTCGGAAACACAAACACATAAGTATAACATATAGAAGGGGAAGGGGGGCTAAGTGGTCTCGAGGTATGGCGTCCACCTCGAGTGCTGGAGGTCCCGGGTTCAAGCTCCGGTGAGGGCCGGGATTTTTTATCGTGGACTTCTAGTAACAAAATTTCTCCTTGTCTCTGGGTAGTGATGTCGGACGCCCGTGTGTATTGTTGCGCACGTAAAACATCCCTTGGCAGTTGGAAATCGAAACAAAAGAGTAGTATTACGGCGCTGCCCGGGCAAAATTTCGAGTTAAAAATCTACCCAAAGTATTTCAGGATCATCGCCGGTGCTACGGAGTTCGTGCACTTAGCTGAGATTCTCGGCCTCAGGCTTGAGTTAGGAGTAGAACGGAGCACTTATGGGTTACACCCGTGTGTCGTGATGTTGATCCGTCGACTAAACTATAACATAGAAATTACAAAAATTTTCAATCAAGATGTCTTCTTACAAGACTTGCTCATCTCACCGCTGGTCTATGTTTACCAGCTTCCTGACCCAGATGATGCTCTGGACCACTGGCTGAAGACTATTCTATGTATATTTGATAAGCATGTTGCATTTAAGGAAGTTCGAGGTAAACATTATACTAAATCCCCGTGGATCAACCAGGAGGTAGTTGAAATTAGGAGAGACCGGGATAGGGAGCATAAAATAGAGACCTAACCGCATACCGTAGTCTGAGAAACAAAGTTTAATACCTTATTCGAAAGGAAAAGAAAAACTATTTTAAGAGCTTAATAATCGATAAAACCAATACTAAAGATATATGGAAAGCAATTAATACTTTGACAAACAAACATAATTCCTCACAATCAGAACCATTAAATCAGGTAACTTGTGATCAATTCTGTAGTTTCTTTCAAAGTGACATAAACCAGTTGAAGGCTGCAATACCAAACTCTCCTCATGACATATCATTCTTTGTAACAATGCTATAGAGACATTTCCTCCAACATACCGCTAATGACGATCACTGAAGTGTTTATTTACTCATCTCAGTAACCTAAAAACAATAACTCATCAGGACTAGATGTAATCAGCAATCGTATCCTTCGTTGCGCAGCACCGCTGATCTGCGAGTCACCTAACTTTTATATAAGTAATCAATGTCTCACCATAGTTCACTTTCCATCAGCTCTTAAAATTGTTCAAGTGTATCCTGATTTAAAGGATGGTTCCTTAGATTATCGTCTCATGAGACAAGGTGGAGTACCAGTTTGGCCCCCCGATCAGGGTTACGTGAAGCCATGGGCGCAGGTGGTGGATGAAGTTGAAGAGCAGCCGACAGATAGTTGTAGGTTATGGTCTCCAGCTTCACGATGGTAGGCAGAGGATCTCCTTTGTGGGAGACAACGGCTACGGTCATCGATCAGTATGGTCACTGCTAGGAGGGAAAGCAATGGCTAACTACCTTCTTTACACATGCCAAGAACATCATGTATTGCAGTCTTATCGATAATCAAAGAAACGGCGTAAATGGGTGCTCCATAGGAGTAGCCTCGCCCGGTAGGGGTAGTCATGTGCACCAGGTGACTCCAGACCGTCATCAGGCGACTGAGTGCAAAAGAATATCAACATTGAAAGTAGGAACTTGGAATGTAAGAACTATGAGTGGGGATGGGAAATTTGATAACATTAAGAATGAAATGAGAAGATTAAATATTAACCTGTTAGGTGTATGTGAGACCAGATGGACAGGAATGGGCATTATGCCATCTGAGGAATATAGAATAATCTATTATGGTGGAGAGAAACAACAGCGAGGAGTAGCAATTATAATGGATACAGAGATAGCAAAATCGATCAAAGAATATTGGACTGTATCAGACAGAGTGTTACTGGTGAAGTTGAGTGGAAGACCTTTTGATGTCAACGTCATACAAGTTTATCCACCAACAGCTGACAGTAGTGATGACAGCATCGATGAATTACATAGTGATTTAGAGAAAGCCTTCAAAATATGCAAGAATTCTTAAGTAACTATCATAATGGGTGACTTGAATGCCACAGTTGGAAATCAACAGGACGGATGCATAATAGGCAACTATGGGCTAGGGGAACAGAATGAAAGAGGTTGCAGACTAGTACAGTGGGCAAAAGAGCAAGATTTGATTATTAGAAACACCTGGTTTCAACAGCACCCAAGGAGATTATGGACATGGAGGAGTCCTGATCATCAGATTAAAAATCAGATTGATTACATCCTCATCAACAGAAGATTTCGAAATGCCTTAAAAGTCGCAAAAACTATACCAAGCGCAGACTGCTACAGCGACCATAGATTAATCTTAAGCAATTTACATATAAAATTAAAGAAAGTCAAATATTCACCAAGAAACACAAAATTTGATCTACAAGGCACTGAAGAGTGAGGAATAAAAGATAAATTCAACGTAGAGGTAAAGAACAGATTTGATGCATTGTCCGATATGGAAATATTATTTCAAGATGTCAAGTGACCAATGGGAAATATTAAAGAAATCAGTCAACCAAGCTGCAGAAACAACCATCCCAAAAAGTAAAGATAATAGGACGCAAGAAATGGATGACGGAAGACATCTTAAAACTCATGGAAGTAAGAAGAAATAACAAAAATAACAAGGACAAATATGAAGAGATTCATAGGAAAATTAGGAAGCTATGCAAAGAGGCAAAAGAAACATGGCTTGAGGAAAATTGCAAGGAAATTGAAACACCAACACAATACCCGGAATACCAAATTAATGCACAAAAGAATTAATGACATCACTAACAAAAGAACACACATATCAACGGGTTGCCTAAAAACAAAAGATGGCGAAATCATAATAGAAAAAAATCAGATTTTAGATGCGTGGTCAAATTATGTGAAAGACCTTTATGATGATACAAGAGAAGAACAATATGATCATCGGAATAATAATGAAGGACCATCAATTTTGAAGATAGAAGTTCAGAATGCTCTTAACCATATGAAAACTGGCAAGACCCCGGGTACAGATAACATCACAGTAGAAATGATCAATGCCTTAGAAGAATATGGAATTGACCAAGTCACCAGACTGCTGAACGCAATATACGATACTGGGATATACCTCCTGAATTATGTAATTCTATATTTATTGCAATCCCGAAGAAATCAGGAGCCATGGAATGCGATCAACATAGAACAATTAGTATAATGAGCCACATCACAAAGATTCTGCTGAGAATTATCATGCAAAGAGTTAGGAAGAAAATACAACCCGAAATAGGAGAAGAACAATGTGGGTTTGTAGAAGGCAAGAGCACAGTAAATGCTGTGTATATACTGAGAACAGTAATTGAGCGTTCTATAGAAGTAAACAAGATCTATATCTTTGCTTTATTGACTACACAAAGGCTTTCGATAAAGTGAGACATGTTGACATGATAAGGATGCTTGAAGATCTACAAATTGATGGAAAGGACCTTAGACTTGTAAAAAACATATATTGGAAACAACAAGCTGCCATCAGAATTGATAACGATGTAGGTCAATATCAGCCTATTAAAAGAGGTGTGAGACAGGGATGTGTAATGTCTCCAGATCTTTTTTCCCTGTACAGTGAATATATATTTAGAAATATAGAAGATATGGAAGGAATCAACATTGGGGGACGATACATCAATAACATTAGATATGCAGATGATACAGTCTTGATTGTAGACAATGAAAAAAACCTGCAAACCTAGGGTTAGAATTAAATTGTAAAAAGACACAGATTATGGTCGTCACTAGGAAGAAGGAAATATCACAATTAGTTAGTTAGTTAGTTAGTCGTGGTTCCAACTTCACGGCAACGGGTCGTCCCCATATTGCTCCGTTCCTGTGCCAGTGAATATCACATAAAATGCTCCTCACTGCCCAATGTGAACAATGGAGTACAGACAGGAGTATCGGCAAGCCAACAGCCCGCACAGGTACACTGTGCATAATGCCGCCGCCAGAATGCAAACACAAAAGTCCTCCATGAAAAATACAGTTCATCGTCGATGGAAACGGCAGTCACCAGAAAGACTTCATTGACCTGGGTTTTATCCATATGGCTTGGTCTCTTTCCGCAGGACGACCCACCGAAAGCGCCAGCACAAAGCACGAACTCCGTAGCTCCAGCGGTGACTCCCAGGAGTCTCCTGAAAAATGCACCCGTGAGCCGAAAAGGCAAACCAGTCAATCCAGCAACAGCCGGCCGCCATCGTTCTGAACATGCAGTTCACACTACAAACAACCACCGACAGATGTAAAAGCATTCCACGCGAAACTCTCAGCTCACAGTGTCGCGCCACGAACTCACTCAGTAGCAGGGCGACGGAACCATAGCCTCCTTAGTCGCCTCTTGCGACATGCATGGTAGGCAACAGTGTTACTATTCTTTGCTTCCCCGTATGGGCCCCAGCAACACACGGGCGAAATACCACAATGTGATATACGAGTAGATGGACATATTCTTAAACAAGTGAATCGATACTGTTATCTCGGCACAGTCATAACATCTGATGGGAGATGCCTTGAAGAGATTAGAACAAGAATTGCCATTGCGAAGGTAGCCTTTAGCAAGATGAAAAACATACTGACCAACAAAAAGATATCAATTGAAACGAGAAAAAGAGTGTTGAGATGCTACATAGAACCTATACTTTTGTATGGATGTGAAGCGTGGACAATAAGCAGTCAAGCTGAAAAACAGCTAATGGCTGTGGAAATGTGGTTTCTGAGGAAAATGCAAAGAATACCATGGACAGATAGAAAAACCAACGAACAAGTCCTTCAAGAAACAAATGAAGATCGTAAACTGATTAGAGTCATTAGACGTAGACAGTCAAAATTTTTTGGGCATGTTATGAGAAGAAATGAATTGGAGAACTTGGTGACAGCTGGCAAGATCGAAGGGAAGAGACCAAGGGGAAGACCTAGAAGCAAATACCTGGATGGCTTGGCCTGGTGGCATGGTCGAGACAGGAACACAGAGCTGATCCACGACTCTGGTGATCGAGTGAGATGGCAGAACATGACCGCCCACGCTTACCGGCATGGCACATGATGGATGGTTGGATGAGACACTCTATAGGCCCATTTCAATATTATCATCACAATCCAAACAGTTAGAAAAGCTACAAACTAATAGTTAACAGTCAGTCAGGGTTTCGGCCATACAGCCCTCCTAACAAACATGATGGAAAACTGGCATCACAATATTAACAACGAAACTCTACGTGGAGCGGTGTTTATAGACTTTAGAAAAGCATTCGCTTTGATAGATCATACTATTTTCATTTTTTCTTTAAACTGGAAACAATAAGAGTAAGCTTTAATATAGTGACATTAATTTTTTTAAATCATTTTTATTAAACAGAAAACAAGTAGTATCACACAATAAATCTTTATCTCAAGCCATTACCATTAATATTGGAGTACCTCAGGGGTCTATACTTGGCCTTCTGTTATTTGCCATTTATATAAATGATCTTCCCTTATATCTGTCATCGTCCGCGATCTATTTGCAGACGACTGCACAGTTTTTTTTTAATGTTGCGTATCCCTTACAGGACGTTGCAGTCAACACCAGCATTTCTCAGCTGCCGTTGATGTACTAGGCAAGCTTTTACGTTCAGTAGTTTGCCATTGCTTTCTGAACGACCGGCTCCCATACCAACACGTTATAACACAACGCGACACGGTCTGCTGCACAAATCGGTCGCAGCTGAGTTTCGAACGCCTGGTAAGCGGCTCACGAACCGCGTTCGCAAGACTTTAGCCACAGAGACCGGCAGTATACAAACAGTATATAGATAGTATAACAAACGGTATTGATTGTAATGTGCTAGAATCGTAATTGCAACGGAATTACATAGTGAAGTTAACTGGAGTTACGCAAACCGTATGCAAATTAACATTCCTAAAACAAAATCTGTGTTAAAAGCAACCAGGCAAATACTCCACACTTTAAACTCACAGAGAACTCTTTATCTGCACATTGGTAGCACGTCTGTAGAAAGTGTAACCGAGCACAAAGCACTGGATACTATCATTGATAGAAATCTACTCATGTATTGCCATGTTCATGCTCTCGTTAAACAAATAACAAAGTAAGTATACCAACTTGCCAAAATTAAAAATTTCCTTGGTGAAAAAAGAAGAAAGTTTTTCTATACTTCCAACATACAAACACATATTGACTATTATTGCACAGTCTAGGGTGGATGCTCCAAATCAATAACAAAACGCCTTTATTCACTCCACAAAAGAGAATGTGCGTTTAATTAATGGTTAAAAGCTTACCGACAATTCTAACCTACATGAACGTCCCAGTAAATGTCACTCCTGTAACGCTTACTTTTGAATAAAGCCAAACTAATTCACAAAATCCAATTTCAAAATGCACCACGCCCTTTGGCCATTGTTTAAATATAACCCAAAACATAGCGAACAATTAAAAATACTTCATCTCCCTAAACCTAGGATAGGCTTATAAAAACGAGCTTAGAGTACTCTGCGGTTCAGTTGTGGAACAATCTTCCACAAGAAATCAAAGACACCATCAATCACTATACATACCAGTCGCAATCTGTTTCAACACTATCTCAGTACAGACTACTATACACCATCCCCCCCCCCCCACACCCCACCCCCACCCCCCATTAAAAAAAAATAATTCAATTTATCGCAAACGACCAACAGTAGTGTAATAAACATTCACATGCGTATGGTACGTTACACCTGCCCTAGGTATTTCTTCCTCTTCTTCCGCGTTCGTTCGGAATGTTGTTTTACACGTAATTGCGTTGTGCGTGTTAACAGCAGAGCTGCGATATTTGCATCTTTCGGTCGACTTCTTCAGGCATTTGTTGGCCGAGGTTACCTACCCTGGGCCTTTAGGTATTTGTAATGGTCATGTTAACAATTGCTTTAGTGAGTCAAGTATTACTGATTATGTTCCAGGCGTTTTAATGCATATGAATCCGGATGTTGATTTCCTGATCTAGGGGATAATTTGCTAAATTACCACTGATCCTAGATATGGAATATGGTCTACCATCTCTAGTACGGCGTGGTCAATAAAGATTGATGGTACCCCTTGTGCACCTTGTGACATAATCTGTGTCTTCTTTTTGCTAATTGTTAAACCAAAATTCAGAACAAGCATTGGAGAATGCAGACTAGTAGACATTGCAATTCTTCCTCAGAGTGGGTCGTAACTGCAGCATCATCTGCAAAAAGCAACTCTCTGATCAGTACCCTCCTAATTTTGGTCTTGTCCTTCAATCTCTGAGCATTGTAGAGGCGCCATCTGAGCGGTGAATGAATGTATATCCCACCATCCTGATCACGAAAGGCATATTTCAGTAGAAGTGAAAAGACTATTCTAAAGAGGGTGGGAGCTAGTACACAACCTTGCTTAACTCCACTCTTGATTTCAAACTCTTCTGAAGTTGCACCATCAAACTTGATTATACCCTTCATGCCTGTGTGGAACGATTCCACAATGGACAGAAGAGTTGGTGGGCAGCCAATCTTCTTTAGTGCCTTGAACAGACCCTCACAACTGATCAAATCAAATGCCTTTGTGAGGTACGATGAAGGCAATAAACAGTGGTTGATTCTGTTCACGGCATTTTTCTTGCATTTGTCGCAATGAGAATATCATATCAATGGTAGACCGGTTCTGTCGAAAGCCACACTGTGATTGATTCGAGGGTAGACTTGATCTCCTAGGACTTGAAGTCTGCGCAGAACAATTCTGGCAAATACTTTTCCAACAATACACAGAAGTGAGATACCCCTATAGTTGTTGCAGTCGCTCCGATCGCCCTTGTTCTTGTACAGTGTTATGATGCTTGAATCTTTGAAATTCTGTGGGACTTGTCCTTCTCGGCCAGCATAGCTCTATTAGCTGGTGGATCTAGTAGAGTGAGTGTGTCTTGCTCACTCCTGATTACCTCTATTGGAATCCCATCCTTACCTAGAGCCTTGCCAGATGCAAGTTCATTTATAGCACACTTAACTTCTGTTATGGTGGGAAGTGTGTCCAGGTGGTCAAGAGTTGGTAGAGCCTCTATGGCGTTGAGGGCATCATCCGCTAGTTTGGTCTCACTTGAGTAAAGCTCCAAATAGTGCTCTACCCATCTGTCCATCTGCTGTTTCTTATCAGTTATGATTTCTCCAGTTAAGGTTTTCAATGGTACACTTCTTTTGATCATTGGACCACAGGCTTTCTTTATTCCTTCATACATGCTTCTGATGTTTCCCTTATCACTTGCGATTTGAATGGACTCAGATAACTTGATCCAATAATCATTTGCACACTGCCTTGCAGCCTTTTGCACACCTTCCTAGCTTGCTTTGGCTAACTCAGAGTGTTACACGTTGGTCTGTCCTTGTTTCTTAAGAGAGCTTCTTCTTCTTATCAATCAAGGGCTGCAGAGTCTCGCTGTTTGCCGCAAACCAGTCCTGCCTCTTATGATCCACAGTGCCGTAAACCCCTACGGCAGTTTTATAAAGAGTTTCCTTAAGTTGACCCCACTTTTCATTTACTGTACAATTTTCTGGTGATTCAGTGAAAGCGTCTTCAAGTTGCTGTTGAAACTGAAAGCACTTTTCAGGATCATGAGTGTTAATAATATTAACCCTGGGGCTAGATTTGTGTTTAGCTGTGTAGATTCTCTTTGGTCTCAGTCTAACCCTTGCAACAACCAAAGAATGATCCGTATCACAGTCAGCACTGTGGTAACTTCGAGTCAATGATATATGGTTCAGATGTTGTCTCCGTGTGATGATGAAGTCCAACTGGTGCCAATGGCCGGATCTTGGATGTTTCCATGTGACCGTATGCAGCTCTTTTGTTTTAAAAAAAGGAGTTTGAAATACATAGGTCATTCTGGTGCAATGCTCCAGCAGCCTTTGCCCATTTTCATTCATGCGACCGATGTTGTATTTTCCAAGGCACACTGGCCATGAACTCGAGTCCTTGCGAACACGAGCATTGAAATCACCGAGCATATAAATGTAGTCATATTTTGGAACTGCCTTGATCACGGAGTCTAACTCCTCATAGAACGAATCCTTCACATCATCAGAGGAATCGAGTGTCGGCGAATATGCAGTAATAATGATGGCAAAACCCCAAAAGGTTGCCAAGCGCAGAGATAGTAGGCTTTCATTACCTCCTGCTGGAATTTCAATCATTCCCCTGTAGCGAATTCTTCACTGCAAAACCCACACCGTGTTTCCATTGTTTCTGCCTGCCCTCTACCCTTCCAAAAAATGGTGTAATTGTTTTCCCTGAGTGACCCTTCCTCAGCGAGGCGAGTCTCCTGCAGGCCAGCAATATCAATGTTTAGACGATTGAGTTCGGCATCAATCACGGCCGTTTTTCTCACATCGTCAATATTGGTCAAGTCAATGGAAAATCCTGGACACATGGTTCTCACGTTCCAGGTTGCAATCCGTAGCTTGAGGTTTCTATTTTTCTTTTTATTGTACCTGGTGCATTGGTTTTACAGCCGTGCGATGCAGATTTTGTCCTAGCCCCAAGCACCCATTTAAGCAGGAAGGCTGTGGCAGGATCAGTACCTAATTGGCTGAGGGGATGCCCAGCTTGAGGCGGGCGGTAGCTGATCAGTGACACCTGTAGGTGTCTCCCACCGTCAGAGGCAACGCGTGGCGCCCCATGTCTACGCCAGCTGACAAGGACTTATAACCAGTAACAGTTGCCTCTCGCTTTGATTCCGAGACCGGTTAAGACCGGGGATGGAGTTATTGCCTCTCCATAGCACAAAGCCTGGGCTAAAATTATATAGATCATGTGTTGCCCATGCAGCATGATCCCTCTCTCGGCCCTGCCTAGTTCACTCCAGAGGAAAGTAACACCCCTACATCTGGAACAAGACAAGCTGCAGAAACTGCCGGATCAGTAAAGCAATGCTCTAATTGTCCGCCTGTCGGAGCTTCGATCCTAGACCAGCTGCCAACCAAGGCTTAGGGCCTGGTCTGCCCTGCCATAACATTTTGTCTTTAGGTTGCATTTCCTCGCACCAGGGTAAGTCTTGTACCCTCCCAATTGTGCTCTTCAACCACCCAACCAAACACACATTGCTCAGCCACACACACATCTCCCCGTCAACTCACATATTCCGCACCTACCCACACACAAATTCCGCACTCACCCACATAATCTCCCATCTCCCCCAGCCCACTCAGATCCCGAGCCCACACCTACAAACATCCCCCACCATCTCCTAACCTGCACACACTCACCCACCCACATATCCTCTACCCACCCACACATCCTCTACCCACCCATCCCCCAACCAAACATCCCTTAACCACACACCCTAACTCATATACAATCACCCACCCACACATCCTCTACCCAACCACACATCCTCCACCCAACCACACATCCTCCATCCACCCATTCCCCCAGCCACACATCCCTTAACCACACACCCCTACCCATATACACACACATCCCACCAACGCACAATCTCCCCACCCATACAAACATCCCTCACACACATCCCCACCCACCAACACATTCCCCATTCACAAACACACACCTCCATCCACGCACACACAGCCCATACATTCATCCCCTCACACATCCCTAGACACCCGTACTTATCCCTCAACCACTAACACCCACACATCCCTTACCCACATCATCAACACATACATCTCATATGTACCCACCCACACTCACACATCCCAACCACCCATCTAATCACACATCCCCCACCCTCACACACATCCTTCACCCACCCACAAGCCCAACCACACCTTCATCCACCCACACAAACATCATTTATCCACACCCAGCTCCCCTCCCACACAATACCACACCCCAAAGACACATCCCTCACCCACACACACATCTATCCCACACATCTCCTACCCATCCACACATCCCCCAACTACATTCACCCTCACTACCCACACATACATCCTCTATCCAGCCACACACACCCCCACCCAGCCAGACATATCCCCCACCCACACACACATCTCCAAATCCATCACCCACACCCATCACGCACCCCTCCCCTAACCCACACACATCCCCCACACACATTCACCACACATCTCTCACCCACACACACTCCCGACCCATCCACCCAAACATCCCACACCCATACACATCCCTCACCCACACACATATCCCCAAACCCACAACCACCCCCACCTGCACACATCTCCCACCCACCACATATCCCCACACCCACATCTCCCCACCCACACATATACCCCCACCCATCCCATAACCCACCATCAATCATCCACCAACATATCCTCCTCCACCCACTCACCCACAACCACCTAGACAAACACACATCCCCACCCACAAACACATCTCCCATACACCCATATATCTCGCACGCACCCACACACAAATCACCCACCCACCCACACACAAATCCCCCACCCACCCACACAAATCCACCCCACCCACCCACACATCCTGAGCCCACCCACACACATCACGAATCCACCCAACACACACATCTCCCGATCCCCCAACCTACTATTATGATCAAACTCCCACACTTTACACAACATTGCAAAATTGTAAAGAAAATGGAGAAAAATTGTACATATACAGTTTGTAACTTAAAAATTAGTGATGCAATTCAACTCTCTCTCTCTCTCTCTCTCTCTCTCTCTCTCTCTCTCTCTCTCTCTCTCTCTCTCTCTCTCTCTCTCTCTCTCTCTCTCTCTCTCTCTCTCTCACTCACTAACGCTCTCACTCACATTACAGTAATGTTATATTATATATGATAAAATCAAGTGTCATACATACAAAATGATAATGTGAAAGATGAAAATACACAAAAAATATGGAATGGCATGTTACAGGACATGCGAGCACTGAATTCTCTCTCTCCCTCTCTCTCTCTCTCTCTCTCTCTCTCTCTCTCTCTCTCTCTCTCTCTCTCTCTCTCTCTCTCTCTCTCTCTCTTACACAGACACACACACATTCCCACACACACACATATCCCTCACATACACACCCATACATACATCCTCACATCTAGACAAATACATGATGCCTCACATGATCACTGAAACTAATAAGAACAAACTCCCACACTTTACACACAATTGAGACACTGACGATTGTCGTGAGAATTCTCGCAATTGCAAGAAGTGGAGAAAAAAATTGTACATATACATTATGTAGCGTAAAAATTAGTGATGCAATTCAACTCTCTCTTTTTTTTCTCTCTCCCTCTCTCTCTCTTGCGCTCTCTCTCTCTCTCTCTCTCTCTCTCTCTCTCTCTCTCTCTCTCTCTCTCTCTCTGCTCTCTCTCTCTCTCTCTCTCTCTCTCTCTCTCACACACACACACACACTAACTCTCTCACTCACATCACAGTAATATTATATTATACATGATAAAATCAAGTGGCATACAAAATGATAAGATGAGAATTTAAAAAAAAAAAAAATATGGAATGGCATGCTATAGGACAATCAGGTGGCATTAAACGATACCTCGTAATATGAAAGATGAGAATACATAAAAAATATGGGAATAGCTTGTTACATGACATGCGTGGGCTCAACTCTCTCTCTCTCTCTCTCTCTCTCTCTCTCTCTCTCTCTCTCTCTCTCTCTCTCTCTCTCTCTCTCTCTCTCTCTCTCTCTCTTTACATACACCCACTCTCACACTCATTCACTCTCTCTCTCTCACTTACACTCACTAACTCTCTCACTTGCTTTACAGTAATTTACATGAATTCATTTTATGCATATTAAAATCAAGTGCATGAAAATGATAATATGAAAAAAAATTAGAATACACAAAATATATGGATCAGCATGTTAGATGACATGCGTGCGCTCAACTCTCTCTCTCTCTCTCTCTCTCTCTCTCTCTCTCTCTCTCTCTCTCTCTCTCTCTCTCTCTCTCTCTCTCTCTCTCTCTCTCTCTCTTCTCTCTCACACACATGTACATACACACACCCACACACATCATACCCACGCAATACACACACCTGCACACATCCATATACTTACTCACACGTACTCACATAACACCCGAATATACACTCCCTCGCATACACTGCATGCATGCACACTTACACATACAAAGATATACAATACATACACGAGCAACACACACACACACACCATCCATACACACATACACACACGCACATCCATATAAACGCATATAAACACATGAACTGCACACCTTAACACACGTACAGACATACACACAGAGTCACACACAGATACACACATGTACACACATATACACCCATACACACATCCAGACATGCACACACATACATCACACTTTCTCATGCACTCTCTCATTCACCCACGCTCTCTCTTTTACACACTCACTCGCTCTCACACTCACTCATTCGCGCACATACACGCATACCCACAAATTCTCTCTCACTCACTCACGCTCCCTTATTCACTCATTTACTCGATGACTCTCTAACTCACACTCACTCACTAACTTTCACACTCTATCACACAGACAGGCAGACATACAACACACCCACTCTCTCAGATTCACTCATTCTCTAACTAAATCTCTCACACATATGTCCACACACTCACTCACTTTTACACTCACTCAGGCACACGCGCATGCATACTCTCTCACTCTCACTCATACTAATTCTTCCACTCACACTCTTTCTCACTCACTCTCTCACCCACTGTCTCGTTCACACACATACAGTGAAGAATGATAGTGGAAAAATGATACTAGTAGGTGACTTATGGAGGCATATAGTCTGTATGAAGTAAGTATTGAAAGAGGTTTCGGTTGAATGTGTAGGGACTCATTGGTGTTTTCAGTTCTGGTGGAAGGCTATTCCACAAGTGAGCACCTGAATATGCGAAACAAGTTTTGTATAAGTCCAATCTAGGCTTAGGAAGCTGTAATAAATTTAAGCGCTTACTGTTCATTGCATTAGATTGAATTAACGGTAGAAGATACTCTGGGGTATTTTCAGATATAATTTTATTCACTAATTTGGCTTTGTTAAAAAGGAAGCGCTTTTGAAGTGGTAGAAGTCTTAGATGGCTGTATAATTTATTACTTTCAACGTGCTTTATGCTAGAAACTAGACGTATAGCGCGGTTTTGAAGCGAACACAATCGTTTCATATTAGATTTAGGGCAGCCATCCCAGACTGTGGAACAATAATCGAGAGGTAATTGGATATAGGATGAGTAGAATATTTTACGTGTGCTTTCATCCAAAAAGTGTTGAATTTTAGCAAGTTGGTAAACTTTTTGTGCTATTCTCTTGGTAAGGGCGTGAACATGAGGCTTCCAGTTTAAATGTCTGTCAATTAAAAGACCTAATGTTTTATGTTCATTTACATTAATTATAGGTAACGTGTCCACGTGGAGCTCGAGCGGTGTCCCAGTTATGGCTAGGGTCTGTAGTTTTTGTCTGGTCGTTATTAGCATGGATTTGGTTTTGTCGATGTTAATTAACATGCGATTTTCATTGCTCCATCTACTAAGGTTGTCAAGATCGTTTTGTAAAGAGCTCTCTAATGTCACAAAGGACTCTCTTGACTTGTGTAAATAGTGCAGTCGTCCGCAAATAGATCACACGAAGTATTGAGGTATAAAGGAAGATCGTTAATATACACTGCAAAAAGCAGCGGACCTAGTATTGAGCCCTGAGGCACCCCAAAATTAAGTTGTGTGGGTCTTGATAGACAGTTATTGAAGGACACTACTTGTTGTCTGTCTGATAAAAATGACGTAATTAGGTTCACCATATTGGTGCTAGTCTTCATGTGTTTTAATTTTCTAATTAAAATATCATGATCTACCATATCAAAGGCCTTTTTAAAGTCTACAAATACTGCTCCACAAATGTTGCCATTGTTGATACAAAGATGCCAGTTATCGGTCATTTTTGTAAGGGCACTATGGCAAGAATATTTAGGTCGAAACCCAGATTGACTGTCAATTATTAGATCGTTGTTAATTAAATGATGTAGTGTTATTTTATGCATGTGTTTTTCTAATGGCTTTGATAGCGACGATAGTAAGGAAATAGGTCTATAATTACCCAAGACGCTAATATCAGTTGAGCCATTTTTAAGTAGAGGATACACTTTAGCAACTTTAAAGGCAGATGGAAAGTAGTTTTTGGATAGGCACTGGTTATATATGAACGTTAAGGACTCACTAATAATAGGTGCAGCACACCGAAGAATTCTATTACTGATACCATCTAGGCCTTCTGAATTTGTTGCTTTGAGATTCGAGAGATATTTATATACTTCTGCAACAGGGAATATTTCTAGAGCACTTCCCTTCACAGAATGATGACAGTGAACTTAAATTACATACTGAGTCTGGTATTGAGGACTTTAGATTCTCTATTTCTGATTGAAAGAAGTACCTGAAATCCTCGCATGTTATAGAGTTTGGTATTGCTGACTCTGAAGCGTGTTTCTTGTTGGTTAGCGAGTTAATAGCCTTCCATATATTTGTATTATTTGATTTATCTACAGTCAAATTTTTGAAATGATCTTTCTTTATCCTGCGAATTTCATATTTAACTTTATTTCTTAGTCTGCGGTAATTGATAAAATCTTTATTTTTGTGTGCTGTATCTCGTTCTCTCATGATTTCGAGAACTTCGCTAGTGACCCATGGGGACTTATGTTGATTCTTGACCCGAACTTCTTTGACTGGCACATGTTTATCAAATACATTGTAGACTGTCTTTGTCCAGTAAGCTAGTGCATCATCCGGATCAGGAAGTTGGTAAACATGTTCAAGGGCTGCATTTTTTAAGTCGTCTAAAAATAAATTTTGGTTGAGAGCTTTAAAGTTTCTAATTTGATGCTTAAATGTTTATTTTTAGGAGTTTTGAACCCAATTTTCGACCATGTACAACATATTGGATAATGGTCACTAACTGCACTAACAGGAACAGAACATTCGGTAATATTAACTGGACAAGTAACATATATATGATCAATTATAGTTGAGGAGGTGTCTGTAACTCTTGTGGGACGATTTATTAGTTGTTTGAAATTGTAAGATAGAATGATATCTTCCCATGTCTGGTTGGATTTAGTAATATCTATGTTAAAGTCACCTAATATCATGACTTCTCTACCTGCTTTAAACACCCTATCCATCATTGTAGTGAAACAGTCATACCAACTATACACAGCACAGGGATTTCGATATAGGTATCCAATGAGAAATGGTTGCTGGCTGACTGGCTTCACCTCTAACCAAACACATTCTATCTCTTCTATCTCGAGATCACTTCTACGGGAACAGTTGAGAGAATTTGAAATGTATACAGCAATACCTGTCTCTAATTTTTGATTTGCGTCTCTTCGAATTACTTTAAACCCCTTAAGAGAGATTTCAGAGTCGGTTATTTTGTCGTTGAGACGACTTTCTGTGATTCCAAACACATGGAACTGTTTGCACAGTATTACTGAAAGCTCAGGTAATTTATTGAGCAACTGATAGATGTTGAGATGGCCTATATGTAGACCATCTTTGTTGAGCCACTGATCGTGATTGGCGAACATTACACAATGAAAAGATGATGTCGCTTGTGGTAGAAAAATTTCAGAGTTTTTGAAACTTTATTTAGTGGTAGTTACTGTAGCAGTAAGTGTATATGGGGTGGGCAAAACTACAGCACGCTTGAGCATCAGGGTAGAATGGGAAGAAAGATGCTCAAGTCGTGACGTAGTTTGTTGTTACGGATCAGTTAACATCGGGGACTAGAGAAGAGATGGACGTATGATTTAACTGAGCAACATCTGGCTTGATTCTGAATAAAGTAACATGGAGCTGGAACCGTCTTTGAGTTGTTGATAGTCCATCGTCCCTTTGCTGTACTGTTATAGTACAGAATTGGTGCCGTGATTAGGTTGTCGAGATGCGAGAGTAGTCGTGAGATGAGAACGAGGTTGTATATCACTGTCCGTGTGAATATGCGAAGAGTGGTTGATAAGTGACGTTGATAAAACGTGGAACATAGAGGATGCGAAAAAGTAGAGATAAAAAGAACATGATTAGAGAATGGTGATGTCTTTTCGTTAGAATATCTGACGTTGGAAGGAAATTATGGAAGTTGTATGACAGGTTGACGGAAAGAGAGTTAACATTCTGAATGACGTTTCATAAAACATGTTTAGTATTCTTGACAGGGACATGTCAAAGCAGGAATGCCTAATACTGAGAAACGAGGAAAGTGAGGTCCGTTGTCAGTTATAAGTGGTGTGGGTTGCTGTTCTGAATAAATAGGAAGAGGAATGAAAGATACGGAGGTAAACAAGATTAGATAAATGAATGTTGGAGAACGTGTTCCGATAAGGGTGACCGGTTTGATTGTCGTCACGATGCAAGAGTGCTAGGAGAGACTTGAGGATAGCTTAGAGTAGTGGTGGTGAGATATAGAAGGTACTGATACAGGAGAAGGAAATGTTAATTGCGTCGGGTAGACGAGAAACTTAAAAGTAGAATTAGTGATTGGTACAGTAGGTAGATGTATTGGTGAGAGGTCTATAGTAAATAGACAAAATTTTTGCTGGTCGTAGTAGAGTGGAGATGCCGTAGTTAACGGTAATGATTAAGAAGTTATATATTTGCTTGGTACAAATCCAAGGGAAACAATTGGTGTGCCGAGCCACAGGTTAATTAGTAGATAGATGACGGCTGGTACATTGAGATGACAATAGAATAATCGCCACATTGGTAATAGATAAAATGAGTTGACCTGTAGTTTACAGTGCTTGCTTAAGATGATATTCCAGATATTATGATGTGTTAGGAGTTAGGCTGGAAAAAGATAGAAAATTGTGAGGGGAGAGAATCAATGATAGTACGGTCATTGTTGATTAGTGATTTTTTTGTGTAGAGAGAACAGATATTGTTCTAAGTTAAGAAATTGGTCTGTAGTTAACAGATATACATACTTGGCAGTGAAGTATTTTGTTTTCTCGGTTATAAAAATAGTAGAATGACTTGTATGAATAGATATGTGTTACATTAGTTCGTATAGGAGGCCAATGTTGATTGGGCCACTGTACGTAGTTAATTTCTATGTGAATTATATTTTTTTTTGAAAACCTTCTCTTTAGCGAGAAGACACTTGTTTTATTGAATCTGAGCTTTCAATGCCTCATATATAAAAATTTTTTTGCTTGATTTGGTCCTGTAAAATGATTGTTATTGATTTTAGAATAGGATTATTGTGTTCTTAGACTTTTGCGTACAAACTATTGGTCCGTAAAAGAGACCAGTAGTATTAGGTAACAATAGATTAGGATGTATGTTGTATTATTTTAATATATGTTTTTCTTTGAATGAGTTAATACCTTTAATTGATATGAGGGGAAACATAAATGATGTTATAAAAACTTTGGGGGGGGGGGGGGGTATGATATCCTGTTGTGATTTTATTTCGCTGTTTTGTATGTTAAATAGTAGTTAATTAAGTTATGTTTAATTTACATGGTTTTGTCTAGAATAAAGACTATACATCGGGCTTTAATTAGGACCCTTCGTTCAGAAAATAGTAATAAACTACTGTGGACTAGTAGAGAGACACATCATCTTTGTGAATAATGTGTTCATGGGTATATTATATTGCTGTGATAATCAGCATAATGAGGTTGATATGGTTATGAAGTAGTGGAAACATATACCGGGGATGGTTATGGGAAAGTTTAGAGTTACACTAAAGTCAGCATTGATTGGAAATATATGGATTGGAAGCCATATGGGGGAAGAAAAGATTAATGAATATAGCAGTGGGGTAAATGAGGGGAAAGTTTTGAACATAGTTTCCATGGGGTCAGAAGAGCCATGATATACACGGGATTGCTGGGTTATAGAAGAATAAGTGGGTAACGGGTTACCCCAGACAAATAGTAAAACATGAATTGAATCCATGTTTGATTAGACACTGTGGATAGCAGTACAATAGTAAAGGGTTGTAAGTGTGAGAAATGAACATAGTGGAAACATAATTTCATGGGGTTTTTGAGGGTCCGTGATATATGGACTGAGATAAAGTTGATTGCAAGCAGTCACAGACAGGAGTTAGGGGTAGTATATTGTTGCTGTTGATAACGGCATAAGTGGAGGTTTTAATAGATATGCCCATAATAAATGGACAGTAAGGGGTCGCTGAAATTTTCGGCGAGATTAAGAGAGAATTCTGAGTGAGGTATAGGAGAAGATTGAGGTGATGTGTATAATGTTGGAAGAGGTCTTGAGGAATAATGGACCTTTTTAATTGTGTCCTCGGGATGTGTTTTGTGGTTGACATTACAATGCGAGGTTGAGGTAAGGTACTAAAGTTAGTAGTGTCTGTAATATATAGACATTTGGGGAGTGAATAATAATTTTTGATGGTTGGTAATTGATGCTGTAGATAGCAGCGTAAACTGTTACCATAATAAGTGGTACGGTAGAAGATATAATTGTTTTAGACTTTATTACATAAAGTCTCAAATGACATAGGGGGGTAAAGGTGTGTGATTTAGGTGAGTGTGGTTTTGTAAAGGAGTGTGGTTTGGGTGACTGTGGTTTTTTTGTCTGGAAGAGTTCTACTTCTTCTTTGAATCTCCGGTGCGCACCGATTCTTAGTCTTTCTATCGTGTGAGAGTGATTTCAAGTTGATTAAAAGTGGAGAATTAGTGGGGTTGGTGATGACAATAGGGAGTTGGTATCAGAAGAGTACAGCCGTTTGAAATTTTTAAGCGGATTGCTTATGAAGAGAAGAAGAAGTATTTAAGAAGACGTGTTATGATGTATTGTATAAAGTTGAGATTTAAATGTTATTAAGGATATGTAAATATGTTATGTTTTTTTGAAGGGCCAGAAACGAAGAAGAAGTGGGTTGATATATGGCAGGGGAAAGAGTTACGAATAGATTGTTTTACTTAAAATAAAGTTGGTTTGGGGAAGATTAGAGGAGCTGTGGGAGGTAAGGAAAGAGGGGGAATAGAATAGGGGGGAATGGGAGTAAAGACTTTTTAAGGGAAAAAGTCTTAGATTACGACTATTAGAGGGGATAGGAAAATGTATGTGATGGAGTGACATCATTAAAACTTGGTGCAGGCTGCAGGATTGTATTGCATTAGCTGTTGAAGTTGACAATTCCACTGATAAGAGTGTGGATTACCGTCCAACGAGGGACCACTGCTATGAGAGCTACTGGAAGTGCCTACATTGGAAGCAGGCATCGGGGGCACCGCAACATTGTTTATCGGTGACCCCTTTGACATGCTAGGTGGAGACTGTTTTATGGGAGGAAACAATGCACCATAGTTAGCAACATTGGGATTGGAGCCTGGGTCGCTATTTACAGCCTTGTATTCCTGGGGAATAGGCAAGGGTGGTGTGGGCAGAGGTTGAGTGTTTTCTGAACACTGAGAGATGGCTACAGCCGGAGGTGAAGATCGGTTTACTCCTGTAACTGAAACTGGTTCTAATTGTTGTGTACGTTCAGGATATTTTATGTTCTTCGCTAGTATGCTAGTTCCTAGTTTTGAACAATGTAGTTGATCCTTATATAGTTTTTTCTTGTAAGCCCCGGACGGCGATGTGAAATACGGGGTATTATTAATGAAAGCATTGTTAGTTTCTTGACAAAATTTATGTAAAGTCAGGTTGCCAGCATCGGCAGTGCGGCGCTGGAATCCATAACATGGCAGGATGATTGATGAAAAGAAAATAGATGCTTTAGGAAATTTCTTGCGCAACAACACCTCCAATGTAGCGAGTTGTGAGGTGCTTATGATGTGATTGTTCATAATATTGTTGACACCGATATGGACTGTTGTTCTTCTAATTCTATCATTCACCTTGAATTTCCGCAGTGTAGAGGTCAGATCGAGGTAGTTTCGCTGTCAGAAGATGACATGCGGTCACTATAGATTCCCTTGAGCAGAGAGTCTCCAATGACGACATGAGTTGCACTGTCATCCATTGTTATTTCACGCTGTTGACGCGCCCGTTTGATTTCTTGCCACTGATAGCTGTCATCTTTCATGCGTTCTTGTTTATTATAGTTGTTGCTTGTTTGGGCTGGTTGTTGATGCTCAGTAGTGGTAGTGGCTGAGCTCTTTAACTTCTCGTCTGCTGCTGGAGTCTACACTTGAGGCCTGGGACCTATTGCTGACACGCACATCAATGGGGTAGATGGATGGTGCGCGTTCTACAGGTTTAGTAGTGATAGATAGGTAGGTAGGTAGGTAGGCAGGTAGGCAGGTAGGTAGGTAGGTAGGTAGGCAGAAAGGTAGGTGGCTGGCTGACTGGGTGGGTCGGTGGGTCGGTCGGTGGGTCGGTCGGTGGGCCGGTCGGTGGGCCGGTCAGTCGGTCGGTCGGTGGGTGGGTGGGTCGGCCGGCTGGCAGGCAGGCAGGCAGACAGATAGATAGATAGATAGATAGATAGATAGATAGATAGATAGATAGATAGATAGATAGATAGATAGATAGATAGATAGATAGATAGATAGATAGATAGATAGATAGATAGATAGATAGATAGATAGATAGATAGATAGATAGATAGATAGATAGATAGATAGATAGATAGATAGATAGATAGATAGATAGATAGATAGATAGATAGATAGATAGATAGATAGATAGATAGATAGATAGATAGATAGATAGATAGATAGATAGATAGATAGATAGATAGATAGATAGATAGATAGATAGATAGATAGATAGATAGATAGATAGATAGATAGATAGATAGATAGATAGATAGATAGATAGATAGATAGATAGATAGATAGATAGATAGATAGATAGATAGATAGATAGATAGATAGATAGATAGATAGATAGATAGATAGATAGATAGATAGATAGATAGATCCCCGCCAGGAGCCGGGCCGAGCCAGCTAGTTTATTTATATAATCACGTTTCATGAAAGAACCCACAGTTTGACGACACCTCTGAACTACCCCATATAAATTCCCTCAGTCTGCCAAAAGCGAAAACCGCGCAGACAAAATTCAAAAACAGCGGGTGTGTGTCTTGCTAAAGCGGTAATACTCTTAAAATGATGGAATGAATGCGGGAGACATAAAATATATACCGCATATAACAAACATTGAAATCTGCTGTACAATCTCCAGAACAAAAATGCTTTTGTTGGGTGGACATAATTATAAGGTTATATGCTAAATCTCATCATTTTCCCTCAGTTGGTTACTGAGATATTGAATTTTATATTGAGGCAACAACAAAAAAACACACTATAAGACCTGACACACTGTTTTGACTTACAAATTGTTAATATGGTAGCAGACACGTTATATTATACATCAAATTAAAGGAGGCTGTAAAGGGAAAACTAATGCATTCATATGTTATCTATAGTTTGATTTATAAGCTCATGGCAGTTTATTGGAAGTTTGAATAAGCCGATTTATCATCTCATGGCAATTAATCAGTTAAATTAACAATCAGGATCGGTTTGGTTAAAATAACAAGGACTATCTAATATGTTAAGGTACGTCAGGATCGGCTTTGTTAAAGTATTTCATGAATAAAAGGTATCCCAATAGCCGACACTGCCTTTAGGGTATGAAGGGATAGATATTCACATATTCATTTCAGGCTACGACATAAGAAGTGGGTCTCTTCCCCGTCGCCTTTTCTAACTAATGGGCAGGTGTACAAACGGGCAACACATGCGCATCTTGTATAAAACACACACTGTGATGTGCGTTACAATGTTTATCCAGATGTCTTCAGTGTTTTCAGGCCAAACGCGGAATATACTGGGTGTATCTTTAATGACTGTGGGGTTTTTGAAAATATTGCCCTTCCAAGTTTTTTATTTATCTTTCATGCTGCATAAGTTCACAGAGGGTGAATACAAAACTTGGAAAGGCAATATTAAAACCCAAAAAAATATAGTCATTTACAATACCCCCTAACTAAAATAACTCAAGCAGCGTTATGGAATACACACGGAAAATTAGCTATCTACGCATGGTTCGTGTATGAACACGGTGCCCCTACAATGTGTGTGCATTTGGCAACTGGTAATAGCTTTCGCGTTAATAGACCCAGTGCCGAACAAAAGGCTGGTTTGGGCAAAACAAAACTGAATATCGGGAAATAGGGAAGTATGGGTGTGTACACTGTTATGTCTTAAAAGTTGTTAATATGGTAGCAGACATATCTTATTGATCAAAGTAAAGGAGGTTGCTTAGGGAAAACTACTGTATATTATCCCATTGCAGATAACGGGAAGTCGCTTAAGGCGATTAAACATCGCTTGTCACTTAATTAGTTTATATACTGTTTTAACTCTCTCAATCTGAGATATGTGTATCTTTTAGCAGAAGCTGTGCTGTTCTTCAAAGTGTTATCCTCTTCTCACTTGTGGATCACAAACCAACAACCAACCCACGCCAAAACCGTCTTTTCTTTTTCCATCTGCTCCGGCTCTCTCTTCAACCTCTGCATTTTATTAATCTCTGTGTCTAATTCGCTTCCCTGTGAGTTTCAAGTTGCTCTTTGTGACGAAGGGCTTATGAACATAATTCGTGATTCCCGTCTACCACGTTCGAAACAGTCGCGAGCAGCAGACCGCCTGGCATTGGTTTCCATAAAATGGCTTGAGTGCCGAGCGTTCAGAAATCACTGGCTAACTACTGAACGTACACTTGCCAAGAAATCACCAACAGTCAGACAAATGTTGGATTTGACTGCGACGTCCTGTTAAGGATACGCAACTAACTCAACTGTCTCCTGTTGGTTCCAAGAGAATAACTTTATAGTTATATGAGTGGCATAGAGGTAGCGATGTCTGTCACACGCTGAGGAGGTGCCGGATTTGATCTCAAGATAGGGTTTGAAATCTTTTTTTTTTTTTTTTTTTTTAGTAACCACTGTTATATACGTGGGTAAGTTAATAAGTAAGCCACAAATGGTTGTAGAAAAATAACTAACTATGATAACAACTTGAAACCAGTTTATTTGTATACATACATTGTCCCTTTATTTCTCAACATAGTTTCCACCAACATTGATGCACTTATCCCATAGTTCTTCTTCTTCTTTCGTTCGCTTGAAATATGTCTATAACTGCAATGCTGTCTCTTGTATGAATTGAACTGTCTTTTTCAGTTCACACAGCGGTCCATAGAGTTTATCTTCCACTGTCGTATCTCTAGGCCAGAAGGTTTGCCTAGATATGTTATATTTTGGGCAGTCTTGGAGTATGTGCTCTGCTGTCTGCGACGCCAATCCACATGTGCACATGGCTGTTTCACCAATCTTGAATTTTGTATACATGTGGTTGCGTAATCTATTGTGCCCTGTTCTGAGGCGCAGAATAATGACTTGTTCTGGTCTATCCATAACGTGGTAGTCATCTTGAGCAGGTTTTGGTGGCTTTCTGACTGATTTGATCATTCTTTTCTTTTGGTGGTATGTAACGGGCACATCAGGCTGTTCTTCTTTGGCTCCTTCCTTAGCCAATTGATCAGCTCTGTCGTTTCCGGGTACTCCACAGTGGGATGGTATCCACTGTATGGTGACCTTATGTTGACTGCTAAGTTCAGAAAGTAGTGTCCTTAGTACTGGCAATTTCCCAGACAGGAGCGCCTCGAGTACTGATTTTGCATCTGTCAATAGCACCACAGGTTGTGTACCATTGCTGGTATTTAGTAATTTCTCTGTTGCTATCTTGATTGCCTCAATTTCAGCATCGTAGTTATGGCAGTACTTTCCTGTCGGTACTCTAGCTGTGTCCCTGGTATTATTTGGGTATTCTATGTACACTCCCGCTCCTCCATTTCGAACAGCATTTTGTGCTGACCCATCTGTGTAGACTCGGATCCAGAGGTCATGTGGGTATTCTTCATCAAGGAAGCTGAGAGTGGCTGTTCTGCGCTGCACACTGTTCTGTTCTTCCTTGTCAAATATTCCTCTCACTTTTGTCTGGATTTGTAATGATAGTCTATGCTCATCTTTCCATGGAGTTCGCTCTGGAATAGTTGTTAGGGGGATACCAACTGTGGGCAGATCGGTGGTTTCTCTGCAGAGTCGTTTGGCCTGGTGGATAAAACTACTTCTTTTCAACCGCCCCATAGCTAGGTTTTCAAATCTGTTCTTCATAGGGTGGCCTGGCAAGCTGAGGAACTTTTCTGCTTGTATTAGCGTTTTCGTATCTCTGCGCTCACTCAGTGCTTGTGTCCTCCCCATCTTCTCCATTTCCACTATAGGGGTTGATCTCATCCCTCCTGTGGTGACTCTAAGTGCTTGATTTTGCACTTTGTCCAGCTCTTGTAGTGTGGTTTTTGATGCCGAACACCATGCAATTGACCCGTATTCCAGGTGTGGTCGTATGCTCTGTTGATAAACTTTGCTAAGTATTTTCCCACTGGCTCCCCATTGTGGTTCCACTTAGCTTTCTCAAGATGGCTATTTTCCTTCTGGCTTTTGCTACTGCTTTGTTGATGTGATTTCTCCATGTCAGCCTGCCATCAAATATTACTCCAAGGCATGTTGGTTCTTTATCTTCTCTTAGGGGTATTCCATTTATCTGGATGGTCCCTGCCTTTTGTTTTGGAGAGAGGGTAAATAGGGTGGTGCTGCACTTGTCAGTGTTTATGCTGACACACCATCTATTTGCCCATGCAACAAATGTATCTACAGCTCTTTGTAGTAATCTGGTGGCCACTGATGCATGTTCATTTGTGCTCCATAGAACCAGGTCATCGGCGTACATTGCCGCTTTAATTCCATGCGGTAGATTAGCAACGAGATCATTGATGAAGATTAGAAAGAGTGTGGGGGACAATACTCCGCCCTGGGGAACATCCGTGACGCAATAGTGCTTTCTTGCTCTTTAGTCCGTCTATATGTACTCGGGCTCTTCTGTTGTGCAAGTATGCTTTCACCCATTTGTACATTCTTCCATTGACTTTGCAGTTTCTCAGTTTATTCATCAGACCTTCTTTCCAGACTTTGTCAAAGGCTTTCTTCAAATCTATCCATGCCGCAAACACCAGCTTCTTCTCTTGGAATGCATCCTTAATTTCTTGAGAGAGGTTGAGGATGCATTCCAAGAGAAGAAGCTGGTGCTTGCGGCATGGATAGATTTGAAGAAAGCCTTTGACAAAGTCTGGAAAGAAGGTCTGATGAATAAAGACATTTTGAAAGAAGTTAACTTGTAAAGAGGACTAGTTACTCGTTTCAGAAGACGACAACCCACATTCTTTGGGCAAGTCATGGGAAAGCAGGGGTATGTCGTCACAACGCGAAAGTTGGTAGGGAGGTGACGAGCTGGGGAGGAAGAGTAAATGCTAGATAGTCTGATATCATGGCGTGGAGGAACATAGGTATCAGAAATTATTGGAAGCACTAGAGACAAATGCTGTTGACAGACATGATCACCAAAACCACACGGCAAGGACTATAAGAAGATTGGCAGTACAAGAGACAGAAGGCTGTGGACAGACATGATCACCAACGCCACACGGCATGGACTATAAGAAGATTGGCAGTACAAGAGACAGACGGCTGTGGACAGACATGATCACCAACGCCACACGGCATGGACTATAAGAAGATTGGCAGTACACGAGACAGAAGGCTGTGGAGAGACATGATCACCAACACCACACGGCATGGACTAGAAGAAGACTGGCAGTACACGAGACAGAAGGCTGTGGAGAGACATGATCACCAACACCACACGGCAAGGACTATAAGAAGATTGGCAGTACAAGAGACAGAAGGCTGTGGACAGACATGATCACCAACGCCACACGGCATGGACTATAAGAAGATTGGCAGTACAAGAGACAGAAGGCTGTGGACAGACATGATCACCAACGCCACACGGCATGGACTATAAGAAGATTGGCAGTACACGAGACAGAAGGCTGTGGAGAGACATGATCACCAACACCACACGGCATGGACTATATGTAGGAGAAGCCTGTCATAGCTTTCTGAACGGATGAAGCCTCCAGTTCTCAGAGCAATATTTGTGCAGTGTTTTTCAGTTTTATTTGTAATTGTAAAACTACAGAATTGTGGTCAGAGTTGATATCAGCACCAGGGTATGTTTTTGGCACTTTCAACATTGTTTTTAAATCTATAATCTAAAAATAAGAAACATACCTGACTCGCTAATCAGCACCCAGCTGGTACAGTCAGTAGCTGCACGCCGATAGATTTATAGCCGAGGAGGCCTGATCACCAGCGAACGTGCCCGGAGAGCAATGATGATACTCCAAACTGAAGTGAATGGAATATGTGAAGGTTATGTTCACACAGGAAGCCATTGCATTATAAAAGCGTTCACAATGCATCGTCACTTCATTCCAGTATAGAAACCGTTTGAAAATATAATTTAATAATTACTTAATTGTGAAAGAAGCTTAAAGCCACGCACTACATCCTACGGTAATCTATGATAACACACTTAATTTATCTTCTAGGTTTTACCATATCTCTAATGTAGTAGATTATGGACTGTTTTGATAACATTTATATGCACACACGAAACACAACGAAATCTAGGACACTCACAGGCGGTTGGCCGTGTTTAGGGCCCAATGGATATCGTATGAAGTGTTGTGCTATGCATGGTCGTCTCCTAGAGGGAGCTATGTCATAATAGGTCACATGTGCTTTCAACCGTGAAAACAAACCCTTACCGCTGTGCAGTTTATTTATATTTTACGCGTCCAAATATAGGGTGTATTTTTAATGACTGTGCAGTGTTTGAAAATATTGCGGGTCCAAGTTTTGTATTTACCTAGAATGTTGCATAAACTTTACACAGGGTGAATACAAAACTTGGACCGGCAATATTTTCAAACACTGCACAGTCATTAAAAATTACACCCTATATCTTTGTTCCTGCCACGAGGCGCCGTCGTCATTTGGAGGTGATAGGTTCAAATCCTGGTCGATAACTATAGTTTTCATTGTTTATGTTGTCTACTGCGTTCTCTAGTCTCTACTTCATTCTTCTAACTTCTATGAGCGACAAACAATACGTGTGTGCTTATTTATGAAACGTTTATATGGAACAGTGGTAAACAGAATATTGTTGGGAGGGGATGGTTCGGCTTTGATATCAAGACCCTTGAGGTGTGGATGTACAGAAGAATATTGTTGGGAGGGGATGGTTCGGCTTTCATATCAAGACCCTTGAGGTGTGGATGTACAGAAGAATATTGTTGGGAGGGGTTGGTTCGGCTTTCATATCAAGACCCTTGAGGTGTGGATGTACAGAAGAATATTGTTGGGAGGGGATGGTTCGGCTTTCATATCAAGACCCTTGAGGTGTGAATGTACAGAAGAATATGTCGTTGTTTGTAGAAACAAACACAAAATATCAAATAAAGAGATTCTAGAATAACTGGGAATGAAAGAGAGCTCATGAAAGAAATAAAACAGAGGCAAGTATAATATTACGGCCACGTTAAAAGACAAAACAATCTTATAAAAACCATACTGTGGGGGGAGGGGGGTGAAGGCGAGCGAGCAAGAAGTAGACAACTGAGACGATAACATCAAGATTTGGACGAACAGCAATCTCACAGAATGTACAATCAATGCGAAAGACAGATTCAGTGTTGGTGATCATTTGCAGCCAACCTTCATTGTGGAGACGGCACCTAATGTATTGATTGATGGTTCAACGAAAGTCGCAATGGGGATACCACCGAGTGCTTCTAAGGTATCGAATCGAACGCCTAGATTTTGCCGATAATGATGAAACAAATAGAAGAACTTGTCTGAATGTCTTTCACGCTAAACATCATTCGACAGCTAGAAATCGCAAAAAGCAGTAGGCCAACTGCGACGCGGCACAGGCAAATTATCAAAATTAGAGGCATATGGGATAAAACCCGGTGTAAAGTAGTCGATTATCTTGCCAGTACTTACAGCTGGTTCCTGCTACTTAATGTTCTTTATTGTATCTCCCCCCCCCACCCCACACATACACACACACACACAAACACACACATACACACACACACAGTTGGATTCTCAACTGATTCATCGCCAAACAAAGAGTAGGTGTGGACCAAACATTCATGGTACACAATCAAATGAACAAGCATTAAAATGTACTCGTATATTTACGTTCACTGAACATTGCAATTGCGGAAGTTAACACGAAACAAAACCAAAATATCACGATGACCCTATATGGCGATATATAGTCCTTCTGTCCAAATTGGAGGTCACAGCTAGCAATATATTATCCTTCGGCACTGAATCGGTTAACTTGGAGAGCACTGCAGCACACCCCCGCGGACACGTTGTTTCTATACCCGGTCTTGAGAAGAGCCATTACACCGACTTGACTCCGGTAAACTATTTCTATACTCGGTCTGGAGAAGAGCCATTACACCGACTTGACTCCGGTAAACTATTTCTATACTCGGTCTGGAGAAGAGCCATTACACCGACTTGACTCCGGTAAACTATTTCTATACTCGGTCTGGAGAAGAGCCATTACACCGACTTGAGACTCCGGTAAACTATTTCTATACCCGGTACGCGCAATTTAAGTCCAACTTAAGAAGTTGATATCTAGTTATGTCCCAGTTATCTTAAGCTTGTTCATAGTGTGCTCGCGAACCATTGTTGGATTTATGATGTAGATTTCACGGTATTGTGAAAATGAACTTCTAGATCACAATGTTTTTGTTTTTTTTTCAATTTTCAGAATTGTATTCTTTCTTTTGCTCAGAGTGGTTCATTTAGATGGATAGATGGAGTTGGTTCATCATCTTTATCGACAACGACGATGTCGTTGTCGTCGTTATTGTGATTATAATCACCATCATTGTTATAATCTTCATCATAATCACCGTCATTGTTTTAACCTTCATCAACATCACCGTCATTGTTATAATCTTCATCATCATCACCGTCATTGTTATAATCTTCATCATAATCATTGTCATTGCTATAATCTTCATCATCATCATCGTTATTGTTATAATCTTCATCATAATCACTGTCATTGCTATAATCTTCATCATCATCAACATAAATGTAATTGCTATAATCTTAATCCTCATCATCATCATTGTCATTAGTCCTCATCAACACCATCATCATCATCACAGACATTGTTATAATGTTCATCATCATCATCATTGACATTACTGTGCTAACATGTGTATATTTCAGCTTGAAGGATTTATCTAGTTATTGTATTTTATGTTGTGTGAATTATGCAGTATGTACCTAACGAGATGCAGCGAAATATGCCAGGCAACAAACCGTGCAATCTATTGTTGTGTCTTCGTTATTCAAAATCATCATCACTGTCAATGTTATAAAGTGCATCATCATCAACATCACTATTATTGTTCTCATCATCATCATCATCATCATCATCATCATCATCATTGACATAAGCCTGGGTCATTGACATTGAGTTGAGTGACCCGGCATGAGGAAGAATGGAGATGAGAGTGGGAGACAGTAAAGTGACTGACCTGGCTATGAGAAGACAGCCAGTCCGGAGAAATAAAATAGTGAGGGTAGAGGGAAAAAACCCCTAGGGGGATGGGGCGAAAGACAGTTGTGTGTTGTGTGAAGTCAGGAGACTGGAAAGTCAGTGAGAGAAGAGACTGACTGCGGGCAGGTCGTTTCAGAGAGTCGAGTTTGAGATACCGAGAGTCGGTAGTCCCGTACAACGGGGTTGTGTTGTTCTCCGAGTTGTGAAGACAGGCCTGAACCAGAGTGGGTTCTATAGGGAAGTGAGGGCCAAACCCAGAGTGGGTTGCATAGTTGAGCAGTGGCTCCAACCCAATGTGTGGGTTGTATTGTGGGAGATCCAGCCGTGGATAGTAGCTGGATTACCTGTCTTGTGGAATGTGATGAGAAGCAGGCCGTGAGAAGGCATTGATGTGTGCTGGTTAAATTGTGAGGAGGATATTTATATTCTATGGATTATATTGTTTCTGGATGTATAAACATGTTCCGTTTGTCCGTCTTATTTCTGTAATAAAGGATTATGTGCGCCAACGGAATCTTGTTTAATGACTGGTGAATATGCACTGCAGGGGTGAGTTATATTGCAAGACAGTTAAATATCTCCATTGACACCCCCTGAGTATCGTTACCTAGACAACGACCATCACACGATAATATCAAGCAAAGATCATCAAGAACCTTGATATTATCATCAAGAAAACGTGTGACAATCTGGGAGGCTACGTCCGTGCAAGATTGAGGATAACTGGGAGCTCGTCGCTTAGTAAAGAGTTTCTGACAGCTGCATTCGGTCAAGGAACACCGTGCAATATTGAGATATATGTGGGCTCTTCGCTGAAAGAGAGGAGTTATTATCTGTGACTTAGTTCCATCAATTTAGACAGTACTGCTCCAAGAAATTAATGTGAACTCTTCAGTGTGTGCGCCAGATAATTCACACAGACAGACGAGAGTTAATGATCAAGCTAGCAGACAGGTCACACTACAGGTAAATTAACGAGGGTCAGCACACGGAAACAGACGAGGCGGGACGCCAGAAGAATTAACGCAGCACAAATCGACCCGGAAAGTCGATTGCAGTAGCAGGGGTGTTTGGTCACGGACAGCACAGAGGAAATGTCGCAGGGACATAACGGTGTTTGCAACAAGTGCGGTCAGTCCTAGTGTGTGTGTGTTTGACAGGATTGAACCAAAGATTGAAGACAGCGAGCAATTTCGTCGCAACATCCTGTGTGTGGGGAGAATTTTGTGTGTGTGTGCTGATGCGACGCACGGTGTGGTCACGAGTCGCCAAGTGAAGAATTTCACCACAGCTAACACGGGGGAGGACGGTGGAAATTGTGTTTCCACGGACAAATCGGGTCAGCGCTGTTTATGAGGACAGGTGAAAAGGGGATAGTAACAGTGCCCCTACCGCCAGAGTTGGGGCGGGTTAGTGGTGTAAAGTGTATTTTCCACGGAGAATTTTCGGACATTACTTTGTTCACAGCCGGGTGGGGCTGAGAAGGTTGACCTTGGGTGGCAAGGCTGTTTAACAGTAAGCAGTTACTGAGAAAATTTCCACGGAGTTAAAAGAGCAGCCGGGTGGGGCTGTCAAGTTTGTGTGAAAACTGTTTTACGGAGGAATTTTTCTCTGAGAGTGATAAAGAGAAATTGAGGTGACATTGTGAGTAGGGGGTGGAAGGAGGAAAGGTACTCAGGAGAATTTCCACGACCTATGGTGGTCAAGATGACTCATTGTGAATGAACAAAACAAGGCGTTTTGTGTGAAACCAGACTTGATTGTTCGTCTTTGTTAAAGGCCCTTTGTGTTCATTACTTTATAATCAGCAAACATTTTGACAACGAATGATGACGTGTCGGCTCCGCGAACATAGTTGCATACAGTTGCCAAAAAGAACTGACGGTACAGATTGAAAGAGACCAGAGACAAGCCGAACGAGAACAGAGACAGGCAGAACTCGAGGCAAAACGCCTGCAGGAAAAAAAGTTAGCTGAGAGAGAACAAAGACAGGCTGAAATAGAAGCCAAGCGTCTACAGGAAGAAAAGTTAGCTGAGAGAGAACAAAGACAGGCTGAAATGGAAGCCAAGCGTCTACAGGAAGAGAGAGAGACACAATTGAAACTAGAAATGACACAACTGGAACTTGAAAAGTTAAAACAAACAAATGCGGTGGAAATCGAGAAAGAGAAGATTAAGATGGAAGCGGAAATTGCTATTAAAATGTTAGAATTTGCATCGAAGGGTCAAAGTGAGGAAAGTAGAAAACCGTCTCAGTCGTCAAAGAGACTAAAACTGCCATACTTTACGGACCGAGACAACCTTGAAGCTTATCTTGACAGATATCAGGCATCAGCGAAAGTGTTAGGCATCCCCGAAGAACAGTATGCTATTAGACTAGGGGAGCTTCTTACGGGTAAGGCACTAGACACCATGTTCAATTTACCTGTAGAAGAAAGAAACAACTACACTATCTTACGTCAACGTTTGCTGACAAAGTTCCAACTAACTGAACATGGATATAGAACAAAGTTTAGACAGTTAGTACCAGAGACAAATCAAGATTTCACAGATTTTGTTAACACTGTAAAGAATACATTTAACAAATGGATGGAGCTTGCAGAAGTAGGGAAAGATTTTAATAAATTAGTAGATCTAATGTTAAGAGACAAGGTAGTATCTGCATGCAATTCTAATTTAGTGGCGTTCTTTGAGGAACGGAAGCCAAAGGACATAGACACAATGTCTCAGTTAGGGCAAAACTACATGACTGCACATCCTAACGTATCTATTGGGAAACTAATGAGTGAGGAAATAGTCTGTGCAGCGTACACTAAACAGGACCAGAATCCAGTCATCAGACCAAGGGCGAAAAGTGTGGATTCAGCACAGAAAGGTGAGCCGCAAGAACTTCAAGATAATGGTTTCCGAGGAAACAATGTTGGTAGAGTAGGACAATACCCATATAGAAGAGGGAACTTCCAGAGACGTCCAAATTATGCCGGATGTTGGAATTGTGGGAGCTGGAGACACAAGGCAGCAGAGTGTGATACACAACCATCAGATGGACCAACGAACAACAGTAAAAGGGAGATTACTTGTTTCAAATGTGGAAAGAAGGGACATATCAGCCATCAATGTAGGATGAGAGAAACAGAGCACTCAAATGCAGCGCAAGTAATTGAGACGCTGAACAATGAAGATTGTAGTGGGTGCAAACCTCTTTTTGAAAAAGACAGTCAGCCGTCCTAATATGTGGTCATACAGTAAAGCAGGATCAGAAGTGCATGAAGGAGGAAGTCTGAAGCTGCATCAGGGATTTGTCAATGATAGACCAGCGTTAACAATTAGGGATTCCGGATGTACGTCTATCGGAGTGAGGAGAAGTTTAATAGATCCCCTCGGATTATACAGGGAAAAGATTAGATGCATAACATTCAACGGCACAGTAGAGTTCTACCCATTAGCCATAATAACAGTAAAAACACCATATATCACTGGAAGAGTGACAGCGTGTGTTTTGGACTCACCAGTGGCTGATTTGGTCATAGGAAATGTTATAGGAGTTAAAGATTGTACAGAAGAGGAAGTAGTTTATTGGGACCAAAAATATAGTGCAAGCAGTAATGAGGTAGTTACCACAAGAGAACCTAAATTAGAGAGTATAGCTGAGGTAGAAGAGGCACTTGAAGTAGACACAGGAACTCAGGACAAGGATAGTACAGCTGAGCAGATGAGAATGGATCCCAAATATAGTGCTAGTGACTCCCAGAGACAAGATACTACTCTGAACAAATGTTCCCAAGGGTGTAGGAGAGTAGAACATAGGCAGTCAAAGAAAGGTAGATGGTGCTTCGAGAGGAAGAACAATGTTCTCACTCGCAGGTTTTCAGATAGCAGAACTGCACGTTGGCAAGCAGCAGTACCTTTAGCGCATAGAGACCAATATACTAGAACAGCTCAGGATAATGCATGTGCAGGGCACATAGGCATAAGGCGTATGCAGCAGAAAGAAAGGGGCCAGATATATGGGCCAAGATTGAATAAAAAGGTCAGACTAAACAGAGACTCAAGTGTAACGGTGCAATATGCAGATAGGAAAGTTGAGTCAGGTCAAAAGAGTTTTCGCGACATTACTGACCCAGGGCTAGGGATAGCAAACAGATGTTGTAATTGTAGAGGTACCATGAGTCATGGGTATGGGGCGAAAGACAGTTGTGTGTTGTGTGAAGTCAGGAGACTGGAAAGTCAGTGAGAGAAGAGACTGACTGCGGGGCAGGTCGTTTCAGAGAGTCGAGTTTGAGATACCGAAGGAGTCGGTAGTCCACGTACAACGGGGTTGTGTTGTTCTCCGAGTTGTGAAGACAGGCCTGAACCAGAGTGGGTTCTATAGGGAATTGAGGGCCAAAACCCAGAGTGGGTTGCATAGTTGAGCAGTGGCTCCAACCCAATGTGTGGGTTGTATTGTGGGAGATCCAGCCGTGGATAGTAGCTGGATTACCTGTCTTGTGAATGTGATGAGAAGCAGGCCGTGAGAAGGCATTGGTGTGTGCTGGTTAAATTGTGAGGAGGATATTTATATTCTATGGATTATATTGTTTCTGGATGTATAAACATGTTCCGTTTGTCCGTCTTATTTCTGTAATAAAGGATTATGGCGCCAACGGAATCTTGTTTAAATGACTGGTGAATAGTGCACCTGCAGGGTGAGTTATATGCAAGACAGTTAAATATCTCCATTGATACCCCCTGAGTATCGTTACCTAGACAACGACCATCACACGATAAGATCAAGCAAAGATCATCAAGAACATTGATATTATCATCAAGAAAACGTGTGACAATCATCATCATCATCATTGTCAATTTTATAATAATAATAATAATAATAATAATAATAATAATAATAATCACTGCCATTGTTATAATTTGCATCATCATCATCATCATCATCATCATCATCATCATCATCATCATAATCATCATCGTCATCATCATCATCATTATTATCATCATCATCAATGTCATTGTTATAATCTTCATCATCATCAACATCACTGCTATTGTTGTAATCTTCACCATCATCATCATCTAAAGATGACGACGACGGTAATTTTGATGAAGATGGTATTGATGTTGATGGTTATGGTAATTACGATAATGAGGATGATGATCATAGTAACTATAATGTTGATGATGCCTAGATGTTCCGTACTGTTTAAACAGTAAGACAGGACTTTTTTTACATTCCTTCATGTGAATTTGGCATTTGGTGCTAAAGCTATTTTGAATAGACTCATCGGCCTTCAGTTGGTGATGTCATCAATATCTAATTGTAAAGATGAGAAGTAGAGAAGGCGGGGCAGACTGAGAAACGTGATGCTGGATGGAATGCGATGGTGACACGGAAGAATATCATATTCAATAAATTGATCCTTCTGTGAGGTCGTAGTCAGATATGACTGAGCTACAGTATGATAGTAGACGGTACTACCAGCTTTCTGTTAGCGCCCCACATTGTGCCAACGGCTTCGGGCGGAGGAGCACAATTGGGAGGTTACAAAACTTATCCTAGTGCTTAAAAAGTCGCTTAAAAGTCGACAGGGTCGACTTCATTGCACCGGGTTAATCCCATATGGCTCCGTCTCTTTCCGCAGCATGGAAAGCGTCGCACAAAGCACGAACTCCGTAGCATTTAGCGACGACCCACAGGAGTCTCCGAAACATTTAACTCGTAAACCAAAGGACGCGGCCCCGAATCGAACCCACAACCTTCGGAGCACGAGTCAAACGGCTTTACCACTTCGCCACAGAGACTTCCAAGTTAATGCAACCTAAAAACAAAATGTTACGACAGGGCAGACCTGACTCTAAGCCTTGTTCAGCAACTGGTCTAGGATCGAAGCTCCGACAGGCGGACAATTAGAGCATTGCATTGCTGATCCAGCAGCTCCTGCAGCTTGTCTTGTTCCAGACGTATTGATGTTACATTCTCTCTGGAGTAAACTAGGCAGTTCAAGAGAGGGATCATGCTGCATGGGCAACACATGGTCTCTACAATTCAGCCCCGGCTTTGTGATATGAAGAGGTATAACTCCATCCCTAGCGTCTGCCATGGGTTGTAGTTATTGTGGCTTTTTTGGTTCAATTAACGAACTATTGTCTGTCAAGACTGCCAGTCAGAATCGATCCGGATGTGGAGATTAATAAACGTCTACACAAGTTTGCACGGCACATGTTGCTGCTGCTGCTGCTGCTGATGGTGATGATGATGATGATGATGATGATGATGATGATGATGATGATAATGATGATGATGATGATGAATGTGTACAGCGATTATAAAATATATCATTAGAGACGATATTCATGGGAGATAAACTGTACCGAGATAACTGATCCACGACTCTGGTGATTGTGAGAGATGGCGAAACATGATCGCCCTCGCTTATCGGCAAGGTACATTATGGTGATGATAGAATGTTAAATGTGACATAATGTGTATAGTGATTATAAAATATTTAACTGGAGACGATATTCATGGGAGATAAACTGTACGTAGATAGCACATTTTCAAGTTGTGGGACTTGGCCTCATCTTCTTCTTCTTCTTCAGCGTTCCGAGCCATTGAGGTTCTTTGCTGCAGATACAATCCGTCTCCATTCGTCTCTTTGGTTGACCTTCTCTTGCCAGTCGTTGACTCCAAGTGCTTGTATGTCTGTATATGTATTATCTCTCCACCGTCTTATTGGTCTACCTCGGGGTCTGCGGTCATTTATTTCCTGAGTGTAAGCGAGTTTAGTTTCCCTATTATCTTCCATTCTTTCTATATGCCCCAGCCATTGTAGTCTATTAGCCTTTATGATACCAGTGATTAGCGGGGACTTAAACAGATCATAAATGTCTTTGTTACTTCTTCTTTTCCACTCTCCACTTTGTGTATCCCTAATGGGTCCAAAGATGCGTCTTAAAACTTTGTTCTCAAAGGTTGTAAAAGGCTTCGCCCCATACTTTATTTAAAATACAGCCAGCCCCGCGGCAGGAATATGTCTGTAAGACCGTTGCATTGTGTAGACTGGAGTGCGTGGTGTTGGTAAATAGTCGTCAGTCTCTCCCTGCAGTAGGAGGGCGGCAAGGAATCGAACCCTCGTACGACTGTGCCCATGGTATTGTTCCTAACAGCTAGACCATATAAAATAGCACGAAGTAATGCAGCTTTACAGAAAACAATTACGGAAAACATTGGGCGTTGCGGCGACTAGCCTTCATAGGAAAACAATTACAAAAACACAACATTCAAACACAGGGGAGGACAGTACACGGACTACATTAAGGAATAATAACTAAATGAGAAGAATGGAAAGATGTATCAGCAGCCTGGGCTATTGAGATAAGTAGCACATTTTAAAAAAAATGTATTTTCATTGTTCTCATCTTTTAATTTGTTCATTCTTCTTATTCAGTAATTATCCCTTAATGTAGTCACTGTAGTGTCTTCCCAATGATTATATGTAGTGTTTTGTGTATTTGTTTCTGATGAAGGCTAGTCACTGCAACGTCATATGTGTTCCGTAACTGTGTTCTGTAAAGCTGCATTACTTCGTGTTAAATTGTAATATATTGTTGACATTTCCACAGCTTTACCGCAGTTCCACTAACTTTCTTCTACAGTTACACCCGCGCGTCCCGTCATGGCTTCTTGCACATGGTAAATATTTCGTGATAAATCGTGTTATCAGGGTCATGAAAGTGCAGTAAAGAATAATACCAATGTTGACTTTCTGTGCGTGGGCGTTAAAGGCGAGTAAATAGGGTTGGTTGAAGACTGGCTATCTCATACTGTTGAAGAAAACCAGCCAGCGTCCAAGCAAACATGCACTGGTCTACAAATGGGTTGGTGTCATCGTCTTGCTCATGTCTAGGTATCTGAGCTCGGGTTCACACAGGCAACAATAACTCCGTTCAATATGATATCGAACATTTATTGTATTTCAATATACAGTGCGTTGGCGCAGTGGGTTAACAATCCCGCGCTGTATTACATATCACAGATAGTTAACATCATCACACATAGTTATCATACAACAGTCTAGCAAACTATCTAGCCTATGTCTATATATCTATTGATATCTATTGAGTCCCTCTAAGGCAGGCCCTGTTGTCTCTCTGAAGTCCGTCTGTCCTCTGCCGGTCCACACGTGTCCCAATCCGACACGGGTGGTAACTCTGTCCGAGTTCCTCGTGGACCCCGCAATAGGCGGGCCACATCAGTGTCCACGGGACCCTGGACTCAATGACCAGTCCTTCGAGAAGGCTCTAGATTACTCTGGCCTCGAGTGACTCACTTCTATCCCTTGGGCGGGAGTTGCAGCCCTTTAATTAATATCTATAAAGGTGAGGCGGTGACAGGATTCCCCCCTCTCCCCTGATATGATGGTTTGTTATAGGGTAATTAGATCTGTTCTAATTCTGTCACCGAATCACATAAAGTCGGTGTTTGTAGTTTGGTGGACAGTAACCTGGTAACCTACATACTGGCATCAAAACTCATGTATTCTCCCATACACCACTTCTCTGATTTGGTGAAGAGATCACTCTCTCTCCTGTGTCCTTAAAAATGCTTATCTGACCGAAGTTACGTGACGTTTAGTAGTTGTTTTTACAACCCGTCCTTCTCATAGTACCCCACTGATACCAAGACAATTAACCTCTGTATTAAAGAGGATTAACAAGACCGAAGTCCTGGCTAATTAAGTACACCTTCAAATCTTGATCTGTGTGTGCATTTCAATACACTTTTACTCTCGTATGTTGTATAATGCTAAATATGTAGTTACGTTGTTATTTTATCCCCTCAGACTACATGTGTCCCTGTTGGCTTGTTAGTGTGTTGACTAATAAGTTGCTGTTTCTAATAAAGTGACTGTATTTTAAATTGATAGTGTTGAGTTTTAAGGTTTGTGTAAAGTGTGTGCTGAATGTGTGGCTTATTTCCAAGCGTCACGAGTTGGGATAACCTCAATCATGAATTACTCCACTGTGTGCAATACATGATCAGGCATTCCAAGTAGTGGTGCTTAGATGTATCCTAACTACTAAACTAAGTATATTAAACTAACTACTAAACTAAGTATATTAAACTAACTACTAAACATGTATCAACAATTTAGACAAGTCATGCAATTTTACATGAAAGACGCAGACAAATTAAAATAAATACGTTTTGCGTACAATTTGTCCGCTCAGTATATCGTTCTCTCATTTAATCCATCCACTCTGTCATTCACTCATCTTTCATTCCAAATAGTATTTGGTTAAAATATATAATTAAAGTTGAGGTAAGTGTTATTGCCCTTAGAAAAAATGGAATAGGCGATATTTGCCCTTTAAGAAAATACGTACTTTTTGTACGATGACTCAAAAATGGGTTATAATTTACACAGAGACAATTGTATAGGACGGTCTTTAGCCTATGAATGGAACCGCCTGTAATATTATAGTAGAATATGTACAAATTACAGGTTAACACATTTTATATACATAATTAATGCAAATATAATACATATTTAATACTAAAGTAATTAATTAATTAAGTAACTAAATCCAACGATGATGTGCGCGTTGTCCTCCTGTTGTTAGCGTGTTATGCCATGAATGTTAAAGTTAGTATGGCTGTCTCTTGAGTGTTGTAGTCGACGTCGTTCTGTTTCGGCTGTTTGCAAAGTTTCGTAGCAACAGCAAGTATGGAATGTTCTCAATGTTGCGTATAAGATGTTCTTCTAATTTTCAGAGCGAATTCACAGGTTGAAATCATTACACTGTTAATGTCTCTCGCTCGGATCGTTCTAGAGCTTGGGCAATTGATAGTATAGCTCTTCACGTATAGTTCATAAAGTGTGACTCTTGAAGTTTCATGTTCGTGGGTGTCACAAGTAACTTATTTAATGAGGTGTTATTACTATTCACTGGGAGTTCTCTAGCAGGTGTAGAGTTACACTGTTATATGCCACAGACTAAAAGTATCACAGTTTCTAGTATGGCGAATGGTCGATGTGCTAAAATGTCATTCTACTGGCGCATTCGTTTGCCGTGATAATAGGTCAGCCATAATGTTGTCCGTGCCTCTGATATGGCGGATTTCGAAGTCGAAATCTTGAAGAAGAAGACACCATCTTTTTAAACGATGGTTTTTAGGTGACCCTTGGTTAAGGACCAACAATGGCGAATTGTCAGTGAGCACAACAAAGTGACTACCTAAGAGGAACTTAGATAATCTCAATACACAAAACAGTAGGCTTAAAGCCTCCAATTCCACTGTAGCATACCGGGTCTCTGCCTTCTTTAGTTTACGGCTTACATAGAGAATCGGGTGTCTCACTCCATCCACTTCCTGCATTAAACATCCTCCTATTGCGATAGCACTCGCATCTGTGGTCAAAATAAAGGGTAAATTTATGTTGGGTAATCGTAAGACTGGTGGATTAGAAAAAATACGTTTCAATCTACACATTGCATCGTCTAAGCTGGTACTTTTACAAATTTTTGATGGATGATCTTTAGTTAACATATCAGAAAAGACTGAGGTAAGTTCTGCCCAATGTGGAATAAATTTAGAATAATAGTTAATAAGACCTAGTAAACTTCTAATTTGTTTCTTTGTGGTAGGAACTTCTAGATTAAGAATCTTGGAAACAATTTTATCATCTGTCAACAATTTGCCTTCAGAAATTCTATGACCAAGGAAGTCTATTTGTTTATAGCCTAATTCAACCTTGGAAGGTTTGATAGTAAGTCCAAAAAGAGAGATTTGGTTGAAGACTTGTTTGAGTGTAAGTAAGTGAGAAGTCATATTAGAAGAATGGATGCATATATCATCAATATAGGCTTCAACATCTTTAATTCCGTGTAATAACAATCTAGTTAATCTAACAAATGTGGCTGGCGCGTTCTTGAGACCAAATGGAAGATATAGCCATTCGTACAAACCGAGGGGTGTTGCGAATGCTGTTATATGTCTAGAAGCAGGGTGTAGTGGCACTTGCCAATATCCTTTCGCTAAATCAGTCTTGGAAAATAAGGATGATTGAGCCATATTTAAAATGAGATCTTCACAACTGTTCATTGGCTCTGCATCCGTTGTGGTTCTTGTATTTAATACTCTATAGTCGATGCACAAACGGATTGTCTGGTCCTTCTTTTTCACCAGGACAATCGGTGAAGAATATTGAGACATCGATTTTTGAATTATTCCATTTTTCTCTAAATCTAAAATTTCTTTGTCTAAATTTGCTCTGTAATGGAGAGGAATAGAATATGGTCTACATTTGACCGGTGTCAGATCTGTCAGCACAATTGAATGTGTTATTTTGTCAGTGCGTCCAGGTTTGTTAGAAAAGATAGATTTATACTCGTCAAGGAGAGTCAAAATGTCTTGTCGCTGTTGTTGTGTCAAAGTGTCAGAGATATGTATGTCATTTATACTCCCGTCGTCAGTCATAATAGGTACTGGGATTTCGGTATTGTCTACGTCTGTCTGATTTATCACAGATGCTACTGTTTGTAAATTGTCCTCAATGTCATTGTCGTCGTCGTCGAGATCAATCGTTGTCAATATGTCGTCGACTTGGTCTTCGTTGTCGTTATCACTTATTGTCGGTAAAGTCCATATGTCTTCGTCGTCTTTGTCGTCATAAGAATGCGTCGTTAATGATGCTTCGTTTGTCAAGGTGTCATTCAGTTGGGAAATTGTCGTTTCGTCTCTGTCACCAGTTAGCTGCGTCTGCTCACTTGTCTCAATGTCCTGTCTAGCATAGTATGGTTTCAACATATTTACATGGAATATTTTCAACTTTCCATTTAAAGAGATTTCGTAATCAACTTCCGAAATTCTTCTAATAATCTTAAAAGGTCCCTGCCAAGAGGTTGATAGTAAATCTCTTTTGTCAGGTAGCAGTAGTAAAATATCCTGACCTGGATTTAGTACAATTGTTTTTGCACCTCTGTTGGCGTATTGCCTGTATTTAAAACCTTTCTGTTCATTTCCAAAATTAGTGTTGGTAGAGTTTGGTGTTATAATTTCTAGTGATTCCTGCAGTTGGTCGGTGTTGGTTTTATGGGTTGTCTGTCGTGTTATTGCATTTGTGTGTTGTGTGTGTTGTTGCACATCTACAGGCTTGGTACTTGGTAGATCGGTAGCATCCTCAATTCGAGGTTTTAATTTGGTCGTATCACTGACAGATTCGACCGCCCCTGCATTGTACACCTCGGTGAATTCTTTCTGAATTACCTCAGTGGTTGTCTCCCTTGGTCTTTTGGCAGATTGAGACAAGCATGAATGGTGTTTCTCTGTAGCATCGCTGTTTGGGTGGTGGATACCGTTTCTATGCTCCCAGTCTCTGATTTCCTGTTCAGAGCACGGTTGTATGTTGGGCAGGTTCCCAAGTATAATATCAGCGACCGGATTTTCAAGGACAGCGCACAATACTCGTCCTGATATGAACGGGGTTCGAATTTCGACAAGAGCAAGGGGGTATTTCTCTATAGTGCCTGAGAATGTGCGACAAGTCACATGTTTGTCTGTGTAATCTTTAGTGTCTATTAATGTTTTCTTAATCCCACAGAGCGTTGCGCCGGAATCCCGAATTAATGTGCACTTTTTGTTATTTACAAACCCTGTTGAAAAAACTAGCTTGCCTGTAGATGACAAGGCAGCGTTGGCTGTTTCATTTGAAATAGGGATAGTGTGGCCACATAGTAATGTTGTGTCAAGTTGGAACTTCGTACAGGTGTTACACTTACTGTCTGTAATGGTGTCAATAATTTGTACAGCATTTCCAAGCTCACTTACATTGTCGTTTTGATTGTCACAATCATTCAGTGATTCAATCTCTTCGTCTGATGACGTTTCCACTAGTGCAGCATTGGCCTGTTTCAATAACTTTCGGCCCTCACAGAAGCGACTATAGTGCCCAAAGCTACTGCAAAAAAAACATTTGACCGCTCTCTGGTAAGCATTGCGCTTAGTCTTCTGCTTCTCCACCATCATTTTGAGGTGGTGAGGATAGTTCGGCGATTTATCGCACATCGCGTATGGGTCGTGATTGAAACTACAATATTGGCATTTAACTGGTTTACTGACATTTGAGCGCTGGTTTAAATTTACTTCTCGTTTGTTTCGAGTATTTGGTGTTCACTACTGCTGCTGCTGTATCGTTTTGACTTGATGTTTAGATGAAAAATGTCTCTGTTTGCTGTGAAAAATGCATTCCCCTTGGACTCGATTTCCTGAATACTTTTACAGTCCATTTGTTTCAAGAACTTAGCAAAAGGTGTAGGGATTGTACTCACTATCTTGTCAATAATAATAAGTTCTTTAAGTTTGTCATGGCTGTTGTTAGTTTTAGCCGAGTTAATCCACTTTGTACACACGTCTTGGACTGTACTGACATAATCTATAAAGGTTTGATTTGGTTGTGGAGATAATTTGGCAAACTGTTGTTGGTAACCTGCAGTATCTAAAGAAAAATGTTGGAGAATGCGTTGCTTTAAATAGTCATAGTCTTTTCGCATTTCCTGTGGCACTGTCTCTATTACTTTTAAAGGTTCAAGAGCTAAGTTTCTCATTAAAATAAATGCCCAATCTGATTTTATGATCTTATGGTAGGACATTAGACACTCAAAATTTTCCAAGTAGGCACTGATGGAATCTCCTGAGCAGAATGCCTTCACGAGGCCTTTATACTTGTTATATTTTTGTTCCTCCTCTTTGCTTCTTAGTTTATTCACAGATATTTCTACGTTGGACTCAATCTCCATCTGTTTTAGTTTTATTTGTGTATCGGCATTCAATTGGGCTTGTTTGGCCGCCGCCTCAAGCTCCATCTGTTTTTCTTGAGCCTGCAATTGCATTTTTTCTCTTCAGCTTGTAGTTGCATCTGCATCTTTTTTCTTCTGCCTCAATTTGTCTTTCTTTTCTTCTGCCTCAATTTGCATTTTCTTTTCTTCTGCCTGCACTTTGCCTTTGTTTTTCTTCTCGTTCTATCGCTCTTTCTTCACGGGCAATGTTTTCTGCGTGCGTTTTCTGTGCCCATTCTGACAGTTTCTCTTCTTTATAACCTAATTTGATTCCTTGCTCAATGCATTTATCTAAGCTAGACATCTTGTGTTTTACTTGTTGGTACTGTTTATAAAGTTAAATCCCTTAGAAAAAATGTTGGGGAGTAGAAAATTTAGTTATCTCCCTTAATTATTAAATGTGTAAATCCAAATGCAAGGTTATGTTGGTTACAAGGTCATGAATATACAAACAAATCAATGCAAAGCAAAATGATACATTGATGGATGGTGAGAAGTACCGCTTAGAATTGCAATGGGTATGATATGAAATTAGCTTTTAATCCCAGAACTTGCGGATGTTGTCTTGTACTCTCGCCACTGTTGGATAGTTTACATAGGTTACACACCACACAACTTGCGGAACAATCTGCTCGTAGAGTGAGAAAACATTAGTAACAGTCAAAAAATGTCACAGTCATGTCAAAAATAGTTTATAGTAATCACAATAATGAGAGACACACTGCTGAGGGACTCAGATTAATACTATTTATTGCTAGATAGCTGCCACTATTTTAAACTTGTAAAGTTATCAATTTGTTGTACAAAAATGAATTTGTTATACAGAAATCAATTTGATATAATTAATTTATAGTTTTTACTTGGCAATAAATAGCTGTGTAACATTAGATCTTATGCCAAAACCGGAGAATAAGCCCCCAAAAAGCCTGTCATCGTCTTGCTCATGTCTAGGTATCTGAGCTCGGGTTCACACAGGCAACAATAACTCCGTTCAATATGATATCGAACATTTATTGTATTTCAATATACAGTGCGTTGGCGCAGTGGGTTAACAATCCCGCGCTGTGTTACATATCACAGATAGTTAACATCATCACACATAGTTATCATACAACATTCTAGCAAACTATCTAGCCTATGTCTATATATCTATTGATATCTATTGAGTCCCTCTAAGGCAGGCCCTGTTGTCTCTCTGAAGTCCGTCTGTCCTCTGCCGGTCCACACGTGTCCCAATCCGACACGGGTGGTAACTCTGTCCGAGTTCCTCGTGGACCCCGCAATAGGCGGGCCACATCAGTGTCCACGGGACCCTGGACTCAATGACCAGTCCTTCGAGAAGGCTCTAGATTACTCTGGCCTCGAGTGACTCACTTCTATCCCTTGGGCAGGAGTTGCAGCCCTTTAATTAATATCTATAAAGGTGAGGCGGTGACTTTCTGTGCGTGGGCGTTAAAGGCGAGTAAATAGGGTTGGTTGAAGACTGGCTATCTCATACTGTTGAAGAAAATCAGCCAGCGTCCAAGCAAACATGCACTGGTCTACAAATGGGTTGGTATGCGTGGTTGTGGGTTACAAGTATACCAGTGGTGTCTCATATTATCTCATCTTGCTGCTCTTGTACCTTGCGGTGTTAAGGTGAAGCATAAACAGAGGGAGAGTGCCCGTTTATGGGTTTAAAATATCGAGATTCCCATGGACTCTGTTATTCCCTCCGTCCATCGTTTACATAGTCGGTCTATTCTTCTGCTTCCATTTGGTCTGTACATCATTGCTTGTTGTGGTATATGTCAGGTGGTAGCTTATTTACGTGGCCGAATCATTTCACGTGCTGTTTTCTATTGAAATCTAGCGCTGCTGTTACCCCCACTTTAGTAAGGATTTTATCATTTGGTTTTCCCTCTTCTTGATACGTTGAGTATTCGTCTCAGTAATGTCAATGATGTAAGAGAAAGGAATCAAAATGTTTCATAACATTCCTTAAAATACTACTGATGGCACTTGCTGTCTTGACAGACGACAGTTTGTTACATTGTGATTCACAAAAATGCATAACTACAACCCATGGTGGGGACCAGGGATAAAGTTATATCTCTCCATAACACAAAGTCCGGGCTGAATTGTGGAGACCATGTGTTGTCCATGCAGCATGATCCACCTCTCGGCCTGTCTGGTTTACTCTAGAGGAAAGTTAACACTAATGCATCTGAAAAAAGACGAGCTGCAGAAGCTGCCGGATCTGCAAAGCAATGTTCTAGCTGTCCTGCCCTGCCATGACATTTAGTATTAAGGCTGTATTTCCTCGCATCAGGGGCTTAAACCCTCCCAATTGGGCTATTTCGCCCGAAGCCGTTGGCACAATGTGGGGTGTCGGGTTTGGTCCAACATTCGGCGCTAATAGAAAGCAGGTAGTACCGACTAGTGTCATGCGGTAGGTCGGTCATTTCTGACCGTGTGATACTGAAAGACATAACAGAGAAAGCAGGAAGAAGAGAGCAGGACAACAAATAACATTATATTTATACACACACACACACACACACACACACACACACACACACACACACAGGGTGTTGTAAAGTCTCACTACACTTTGTATGTAGAACAAATTTGAAAAATGAAGTACATGACATCATCAATACACATGCTTTAAAATTCATTAAATTAGTTGCAACAGTCACCGCTGTGGACTAACGCTGTTTCTGGGAAGCTGGAAAGTACCAATGAAGTATTCATTATACGAATAACGGGTGGTGGAAATGTCCACCACAGGCTTCAAGACATGAATGCACACGTCTCTTCATATTGTCAAATTCCTTCTGCAACGTGTCTGTTGTTATTTTTTGAATGGTATTTCTGATTGCATCTTTCAGGTCCTCAATTGTGTGTACATCATTATTATAAACACTTCCTTTCAAGAAACGCCATAGATAATAATCTAATGGAGTTAGATCTGGAGAACGAGCAGGCCAAATCCCACGTGATTTTATGCGATTTGCGAAAATGTCTTCCTTTGATAGCACCATTCTGTTTGGAGTGCAAAGAATTATTCCAACTGAAGACAAACATTCGCTGCATTATTGCTTCACAATGGACTATGGGGCACATTTTTATGACGTCATGTAGTTCATTTTGCAATCGTGTTCTACATACAAAGTTACAAACATCCGGGTATATACGTACAGGGTGTACTTTTCATGATTGTGCAGTGATTAAAACTACTGCCGGTCCAAGTTTTGTATTTACCTATGGGAGACTTTATTCCCAAACGGGGCCCTGGAACATGTATTCCTAACATGTATTCTTCTTCTTCTTTTCGTTCATCCGGAGTGTTTTTTCAGATGTGATTGCGGTGTGCGTTAGGCACCCTTGGGTTGAAAACCCTTAGGTCACACATCCGGCTTTCGCGTGCATTTTTGACCAGGTTGCAGTCCTGGGAGACTCTCACTTTTGTGGTACCGTCCACATCCCAGCTGGTCAAGTTCGAACAGTCGAGGACTTTGGTCGTCCCTCAAGAGAAGGAAGGCACAGTCCATAGCATTTTCCGCCATCCTAGGTTGCTTCCATAGTTGCAGGGCCGACACATAGCGCCCTGATACTGGGCTCACCGAGGGAATGGTCACGTCATGCTCATGGCTGCTTTAATTCCTCACTTCAATATATTGGGCTTTTCGTGCGCCCCGGGCCGTTCCCGCACAAACCAGACAGGTCTGCAGAAGGTATTCACTCAGCGAGTTTTCGCACATGTGCTTGTCGTTGCGCCCGTCAGAGCTGTTCCAGGCACGACAGACATTCGGAAAACTACCTAGTCAGAGCTGTTCCGAACAAGAGCGGCATTCGGAAACTAGGTAGTCAGAGCTGTTCCTAGCACGGGAGACATTCGGACGAGACATTTCACTCGGACGTAAATGCGTAGTGTCAATTTTTAGTTTGCCACCCGTAGGACGACACTTCCGACTTCCGGCGGGCATTTTTTAGTGAGGTTAGCCTTCCTCTGGTTTCGAGACACGTTAGACTGTTGTAATGTCACCCACATCTCAGCTGGTCAAGATAGAACGATCAACGATATCGTGGTCTGCCCTCAAGGGAAGGCAGGGGCAGACCATGGGCATTATCTCGCTATCCAAGGAGGCTTCCATAATTGCAGAGCCGGCACATATTGCTCTGAGACTGGGCTCACCCAAGGAGTTTCCACGTCCTGCTCATGGCTGCTTTAGTTCCTCACTTCCATGTGTTGGGCATCCCACTTGCCACTGATCGCTCAATCACACACCAGGAGCGGTCAGACTGCGAGTGACATCCACTCGGTAAGCTTTTGCTTGTGACTTCAGACCACGCAATAGGTTCGCTCGCCGTGCGTTCCATTTCGCGTTGATGAGACATTCTTCCACTTTTGTCTACACTCTCTATGAGTTAGATACAGACAGTTTCCGTAACCCTTCGACTGGGGCACTTTTCTGACTTTTTTGTACTCGCTCACGAGGTAGGCTACATGTGCTGCCGGCTCAGCACCTTACCTTCGTGCAGCAGTGAACGGGAAACGGCCAGGCCCCTTCATCCGGGAATCTCTCATATCCCCCAGCTGAGAGCCTTCGAACATGTATCAGACCTGAGCATGTCTTTCTATTTTCCGGTAGACGGGTATCGGCCTGGCTCTCAGATCCGAGGGTTTGTGGCTTAGAGGCGTTCAGCCACAGCCCTCGACAGTGAACCTTAAGAGTTTCCGGTAGACTGGTATCGGCCTGGCTCTCAGATCCGAGGGTTTGTGGCTTAGAGGCGTTCAGCCACAGCCCTCGACAGGGAGCCTTAAGAGTTTTGTCCGGACCAAAAACGTCTGCCTTCGTGCACCTTTTAAACTTTTGACTGTTATCCTCAGTCTATACCTGCAGAGCAGCAGGTTGTGTCACTCTTAGTCTGGTCCCTATCCCATAAGCTGTCCGATATGTAGTTTTTCATCCATCGGCAAGCAAATGGGGTCGATGGGGCACGCAAGCTCCCCCACCACGTCAAGGTGGAGACACATCGGGGGAGTAACATGTATTCATTAACCCTAACCCTAACCCTAACTCAGACCCTAACCCAAACCCTAACCCTAACCCCCATCCCTAACCCTAATCATACAGAATAGCACTTGCTTGTCTTCTGTATCTTCTATTATATGTGTGTATATATACTTAATTCATTATACTGGCCCCCAATGATATGCCAGTTTGTACTGCTATCTAATATAGAAGATATATAGACGTCACGTGACCAGAACCGTTTAGGAATAAACACTTTGGTACTTCAATTTTAATTCACCGCAACAAAGAAGAATCCCTTCGAGCCTCATTTGCATCGGTCCGGTAATCATTTTCCGGTTAAGTGTTTGGTGGACTGCTGGACCGATCGATGGATGTTTTTAAGTTTTTTTTACCTATTATGTTGCATGAATTTTATAGAGTATGAATACAAAACTTGGACCGGCAATACTTTTCACACACTGTACAGTCTTTAAAAATATACATGTATACCACCAAATTGTGTACGCCTGTATGCACGCACGAATAGCTGACCAGTCTTTACCACCCATAGGAATCTGGAGAGCTGCCACCAAGCCCTCATCTAGCCAAGCTACTGCCAATAATTCCCCAAAATACTGTAGACAATAGTAATGCAGAGTGTATTTTAATGACTGTGCAGTGTTTGAAAATATTGCCGGTCTAAGTTTTGTATTCACCCTTGTAAAGTTGATGCAACATGATGGGTAAATACAAACCTCGGACCGACAATATTTTCAAACAGGGCACAGTCTTTACAAATACACCCATACAAGAGATATCGTAATTCTAATGGGAGGTTGTATTGCCAAAGTGAGCGTAGAAAGAACAGGAGACGGAAAACAGATGGCGGGGAAAACATAGTTTAGAAATTCAAAACAGTGTTTTCAGGTTGTAAATTTGAATAATGGAGACGTAAACAATGTATATATATATATAGGTATAGCCGGCTCCGTGGCTAAAGGCTTGCGAACGAGGTTCGTAAGCCAGGTACAAGGTGTTCGAAGCTCAGCTGCGACCGATTTGTGCAGCAGACCGTGTCGTGTTGTGTTATAACGTGCTGGTAAGGGTTTGCAATGGCAAACTACTGAACGTAACACTTGCATAGTAAATCAACAGCAGCTGGAAAATGCCGGCGTTGACTGCAACGTCCCGTAAGGGATTCGCAACATTTTTTTATACAATGTATTGCACTAATTTATTGCCAGGCATACATCGCTGTAACTCGTCAGTTGATTACTATAGACAAACGTTCAACGTATAAGGAAGTAACACAATTATCTCTTTCACCTGAAATAAACATAACGCATTGTTGTATGTCTCATTGTCACCACGGTAGTTTTAAAGAAGCTATTTTTTCCCCCTTTTTTCGCTTATATAATTGTGGTTTCTTCCAAATCTATGCTACAATTGCCAAATCTGGACAATGACAGAAAAATAAAACTTAGAACAACTTAAATTAGATTTCTGAAAAGAATATTTAACGAATCAGTATTAGATCACATCAGAAATAATGAAATCAGGATTAAAGTGGAGGTAATAGAAGCGCTGTATTTCATTATAAAAGAGCAAGTGAAATAGTGAGGCAACATAACTAGGACTACCAACTGACAATACACCAGCAATGATGTACAGACCAAATGGGACCAGAAGAAGAAGCCAACCATGTAAACAATGGACAGAGGGAATAGTTAGATAGTCGCGGTTCTAACTTCACGGCAAAGGGTCGCCCCATTATGCTCTGTTCCTGTGCCAATGAATATCAAACAAAATACTCCTCACTGCCCCATATGAAATGTGGAAGAGACAGGAGTCTCGACAAACCAACAGCCTGCACATGTATACTATGTATAATTCCACTGCCAGAATGCCAACACAAAAGTCCGCCACGAAAAATACAGTTCATCGTCGATGGAAGCGGCAGTCACTAGAAAACCAGCAGCCACACATTAATGCATAAGGCAACCCAGTTAGTTTTAGCGACCAGCCGGCCGCCATTTTCTAAACACGCAGTTCACGCTACAAACAACCGCGGACAGATGTAAAAGCACACCACATGAAATTCACAGCTCACAGTAGTCGCTCCACGTACTCAACTCAATAGCAGGGCGACGGAACCATGGGAATCACGAAATATGAAGCCCATAAACGGGCACTTTCCCGCTGTTTATGCTTCACTGCGACACCGCGAAGTACAAGAGGAACAAGACGACATAAGATGAGATGAGATGACAGTAGTTTACTCGAGTTTATAACAAAAGCCTCGGCACATCTGTCGTTGTTTATATGGCAGGCTGTATTGTTACTATCCTTCGCTTCCTTAAGAGCCCTGTGACTTTTGGGTGATGATAAATAAAGCCAGTGGCGTTAGTGTTATCGCTGGGAAGTTACGATGATGATGTTATGAGCACGGTCGGGAGAGAGTTCGATACTCGTGCTAGTCGTCCGCTAAGAGAGGGAAATACTGGCACCGAATCCTACGTGCATTCAGGTCTACAGAAGGTGATGGTTCTAGCACTTCACAGACTCACAGACAATTTCTGCTTCTGTATGTGTTGTTGGTGTTGTTCTTGCTGTTGTTGTCATTTTTTTTTTCGTCGTCGTCGTCTATTGTTGCTATTGCTGCTGTTGTTTTTGTTGTCGTCATAGTTCTTGCTGTTTTTGTTGTCAGTGTTGTTGTTATTGTTCTGGTTTTCGGTGTTCTTATTGTTGTTGGTGTCGTCGTTGTTATTGTTGCTGTTGTTGTTGATGTTGTTGATGTTGTTGTTGTTTTTGTTGCCGACGCTTTTGTTTTTGTTGGTGTTGTTTCTGCTGTTGTTTTTATTGTTGATGCTGCTTCTGTTGTTGTTGTTGGTGTTGTTGGTGTTGTTGTTGTTGTTGTTGCATTTTTTTATTGTCGTCGCCCTTGTTGTTGTTGTCGTCGTCATTATTGTCGTTGTTGTTGTTGTTGTTGTTGCTGTTGTTGTTGTTGTTGTTGTTGTGGTGGTGGTGGTGGTGGTGATGGTGGTCGTGGTTGCTGTTGTTGTTGGTGTGTTGTTGTTGTTGTTGTTGTTGTTGCTGTTGTTGTTGTTGTTGTTGTTGCTGCTGTTGTTGTTGTTGCTACTGCTCATCCTCCTGCTCATGCTCCTGCTCCTATTGTTGTTGTTGTTGGTGATGGTGGTGGTGGTGGTGGTGGTGTTTTTGTCGTTGATGTCGTCGTTGTCGTCGTCGTCGTTGTTGTTGTTGTTGTTGTTGTTGTTGTTGTTGTTGTTGTTGTTGTTGTTGTTGTTGTTGTTGTTGTTGTTGTTGTTTCTGTTGCTGTTGTTGTTATTTGGGGGGGGGTTTATTGCGCTGCTACTGTTGTTGTTGTTGTTGTTGTTGTTGTTGTTGTTGTTGTTGCTACTGTTCCTGCTCCTGCTCCTGCTCCTGCTCCTGCTCCTGTTGTTGTTGTTGTTGTTGTTGTTGTGTTGTTTTGTTGTTGTTTTGTTGTTGTTGTTGTTGTTGTTGTTGTTGTGTTGTTGTAATTATCGTGGTTGTTGTTGCATTTTTCTTATTGTCGTCGCCCTTGTTGTTGTTGTTGTTGTTGTTGTTGTTGTTGTTGTTGTTGTTGTTGTTGTTGTTGTTGTTGTTGTTGTTGTTGTTGTTATTATCGTGGTTGTTGTTGCATTTTTTTTATTGTCGTCGCCCTTGTTGTTGTTGTCATCGTCGTTATTGTCATCGTTGTTGTTGTTGTTGTGGTGATGGTGGTGGTCGTGGTTGCTGTTGCTGTTGTTGTTGGTGTGTTGTTGTTGTTGTTGCTGCTGCTGCTGCTGTTGTTGTTGCTACTGCTCATCCTCCTGTTCCTGCTCCTGCTCCTATTGTTGTTGTTGTTGTTGGTTGTCGTGGTGGTGATGTTTTTGTCGTTGATGTTGTTGTTGTTGTTGTTGTTGTTGTTTCTGTTGCTGTTGTTGTTGTTATTTTTTGGGGGTTTTTATTTGCTGCTGCTACTGTTGTTGTTGTTATTGCTACTGTTCCTGCTCCTGCTCCTGCTCCTGTTGTTGTTGTTGTTGTTGTTGTTGTTGTTGTTGTTGTTGTTGTTGTTGTTGTTGCTGCTGCTTGCTGTTGTTGTTGTTGTTGTTGTTGTTGTTGTTGTTGTCATTATCGTGGTTGTTGTTGCATTTTTTTTATTGTCGTCGCCCTTGTTGTTGTTGTCGTCGTCGTTATTGTCATCGTTGTTGTTGTTGTTGTGGTGTGTGGTGATGGTGGTGGTCGTGGTTGCTGTTGCTGTTGTTGTTGGTGTGTTGTTGTTGTTGTTGTTGTTGCTTGCTGCTGGCTGCTGTTATTGTTGCTACTGTTCATCCTCCTGCTCCTGCTCCTGCTCCTATTGTTGTTGTTGTTATTGTTGTTTTTGTTGTTTTTGGTGTTTTTGTTGTTGTTGGTGATGGTGGTGGTGGTGGTGGTGGTTTTTGGTCGGTGAGTGTCGTCGTTGGTGGTGGTGGTTGTTGTTTGTCGTTGATGTTGTTGATTGTTGTTGTTGTTGTTGTTGTTGTTGTTGTTTCTGTTGCTGTGCTGTTGTTGTTGTTATTTTTGGGATTTTTTATTTGCTGCTGCTACTGTTGCTGTTGTTGTTGTTGTTGCTACTGTGCCTGCTCCTGCACCTTCTCCTGCTCCTGTTGTTGTTGTTGTTGTTGTTGGTGGTGGTGGTGGTGGTGGTGATTATGGTGGTGGTGGTGGTGGCGGCTGCGGCGGCGGCTGTGGCGGCTGCGGCGGCGGCAGTGGTGGTGGTGGTGGTTGTGTTTTTGTCGTTGATGTCGTTGTTGTTGTTGTCGTCGCCGTCGTCATTGTTGTTGTTGTTTTTTGTTGTTGTTGTTGGTGGTGGTGGTGGTGGTGGTTGTGGTGTTTCTGTTGGTGCTGCTTCTGTTGTTGTTGTTGTTGTTGTTTTTAATATTGTTGTTATGTTGTTGTTTTAGTCCTTGTTATTGTTGTTGCAGTTGCTGTTATGTTTGTTCCTGCTGTTGTTATTGTACTTGCTGCTGTTCTTATTGCTGTTGCTGCTGTTATTAATATTGTTGTTGGTGCTTTTGATGTTATTGTTGATGCTGCTGTTGACATTGTTGTTGCTGTTGTTGTTATTGTTGTTGTTGATTGTGCTATTGTTTTGTTGCTCATGTTATTGTTGTTGCCGCTGTTGTTATTGTTGTAGCTTTTGTGTTTTTGTTGTTACTGCTGTTGTTGTTATTGTTGTTGCTGCTGCTGTTATTATTATTTTTGCTGATGTTGTTAATGTTGTTGCTGTTATTGTTGTTGCAGCTGTTGTTGTTGTTGCTGTTGTGTTTTTGTTACTGCTGTTGTTGTTGTTGTTTGTTGTTGTTACTGTTGTTATTATTGTTGTTAATGTTGTTATTGTTGTTGCTGCTGTTTTATTGTTGTTGCTGTTGTTGTTATTGTTGTTGCTGCTATTCTTATTGTTATTGCTGTTGTTATTTTCGTCCTTGTTATTGTTGTTCTTCGTTACTGCTGTTCCTGTTGTTGTTGTCGTTGGTGTCGCGGTCGTCTCGTCGTCGTCGTCGTTGTTGTTGTTGTTGATGTTGTTGTTGTTGTTGTTACAGCTGCTGCTGCTGCTGCTGCTGTTGTTGTTGTTGTTGTTGTTGTTGTTGTTGTTGTTGTTGTTGTTGTTGTTGTTGTTGTTGTTGTTGTTGTTGTTGTTGTTGTTGTTGTTGTTGTTGTTGTTGTTAACGAATGTATGAAAGATATTGTTATTCCTTTACTTATAATGTGTTAAAAATCAAACTTACCAATTTCACGTCCACCGAACGCTGAATAGCCCACAATGCAAAAACCGAAATAATTATACAGCCGGGCAGCAGAGCGAACACTTAAATTACCACTTTCCTGGTTTAAAATCTTATACAGACATACAACTTTTAAGTATCACAGATGAAATCAAACTGTAGGCCTTTCCACTAGGAGGAGACTGCCCCAAGGCAAACAGATTTTAATCTTTGCTCCTGCTGAAGTCCTACTGCTAAATAGTACAGATGCTTAACCCTCTCTGGTTAATTTTAGAGGGCAAGAGTGTACTTTACGTTGAAACTACCTGGTCTAAATGTGGATGGGTTAATAAAATTACTAAGTTGTTATAGATAAACATTAGTGCACGAGTTATAGCCACGGAGAGTGTCGTACACAGTCTTAAATGCGAGGGATTTATATAACGATTGGAACCAATGATCGGAATGTTTCTTCTTCTTCTTCTTCTTCTTCTTCTTCTTCTTCTTCTTCTTCTTATTCTTCTTCTTCTTCTTCTTCTTCTTCTTCTTCTCTTCTTCTTCTTCTTCTTCCTCTTCTTCTTCTTCTTTCGCTTCTTTTTCTTTCTTGTTGTTCTTCTTTCTTCCTTATTCTTCTTTCTTTATTCTCCTCCTTCTTCTTCTTCTTCTTCTTCTTCTTCTTCTTCTTCTTCTTCTTCTTCTTCTTCTTCTTCTTCTTCTTCTTCTTCTTCTTCTTCTTCTTCTTCTTCTTCTTCATCTTTCTTCTTCTTCGTCTTCCTTCTTCTTTCTTCTTCTTCTTCTTCTTCTTCTTTCTTCTTCTTCTTCTTCTTCTTCTTCTTCCTTCTTCTTCATTCTTATTCCTCTTTCTTCTATCTTCTTCTTTCTATATTCTTCTTTCTTCTTCTTCTTCTTCTTTCTTCTTCTTCTTCTTCTTCTTCTTCTTCTTCTTCTTCTTCTTCTTCTTCTTCTTCTTCTTCTCCTCCTCCTCCTCCTCCTCTCCTCCTCCTCCTTCTTCTTCTTCTTCTTCTTCTTCTTCTTCTTCTTCTTCTTCTTCTTCTTCTTCTTCTTTCGCTTCTTTATCTTTCTTGTTGTTCTTCTTTCTTCCTTATTCTTCTTTCTTTCTTCTTCTTCTTCTTCTTCTTCTTCTTCTTCTTCTTCTTCTTCTTCTTCTTCTTCTTCTTCTTTCCTTCTTTCTTTCTTTCTTGCTTCGTCTTCCTTCTTCTTCATTCTTCTTCTTCTTCTTCTTCTTCTTCTTCTTCTTCTTCTTCTTCTTTTTCTTCTTCTTCTTCTTCTTCTTCTTCTTCTTCTTCTTCTTCTTCTTCTTCTTCTTCATCTTTCTTCTTCTTCGTCCTCCTTCTTCTTTCTTCTTCTTCTTCTTCTTCTTCTTCTTCTTCTTCTTCTTCTTCTTCTTCTTCTTCTTCTTCTTCTTCTTCTTCTTCTTCCTCCTCCTCCTCCTTCTTCTTCTTCTTCTTCTTCTTCTTCTTCTTCTTCATCTGCTGCTGCTGCTTACTCCTCCTCCTCCTTCTCCTCCTCCTACTCCTACTCCTCCTCCTCCTTGTCTTCATCTTTTTCTTCTTCTTCTTCTTCTTCTTCTTCTTCATCTTCTTCTTCTTCTTCTTCTTTCTTTATTTCTTTCTTCGTCTTCATTCTTCCTTCTTCTTCATTCTTCTTCTTCTTCTTCTTCTTCTTCTTCTTCTTCTTCTTCTTCATCTTTCTTCTTCTTCTTCTTCTTCTTCTTCTTCTTCTTCTTCTTCTTCTTCTTCTTCTTCTTCTTCTTCTTCTTCATCTTCTTCTTCATCATCTGCTGCTGCTGCTTACTCCTCCTCCTCCTTCTCCTCCTCCTCCTCCTTGTCTTCATCTTCTTCTTCTTCTTCTTCTTCTTCTTCTTCTTCTTCTTCTTCTTTTTCTTCTTCTTCTACTTCTTCTTCTTCTTCTTTTTCTTCGTGTGCTCTCCCAATTCCTTTCCTCCGCCCGAAACCGTTAGCACATTGTGAGGTGTCGGATTTGGTGAGCAGAGCCCAACATTCGGCGCTGACAGAAAACAGGTAGTGCTATCTACTGTCATACGGTAGCTCATTCATATCTGACAAAGACCTAACACAATTTGCCCTATTAAACAGTTCAAAATAGTAATACATTTCTAAACACGGCAATATTTGATGACTGCTTACTTGAGTAGTAGGGGAGACGCAAATCAGGTAGGTTAGAAACCTCAAATAAATCCTTCTATACGGAGTTATCCCGCCATCTTGTTTCGTGATAAAAGCGGATCTCATTTTTGAAATTCTGGCGGTTATTTTCTTGGGTCTGGTTGTCACAACCGGTTTTCCTGATGACTACTTCCGGCCCCTGGGTACCCCCTACCGACCGACCCGCCCATGGGTACCTCCTCTGACCGCCTCGACTTCCCCCAACCGCTCCTGAGACCATTCAAAGACAACGAGGCAAGCCCCGGGCATGTGGAATACTTATATAGATAAGTATTGTCACTTCCTATTGACTATTTCCGGTCCATGGGTACCGGCCCTCGGTACCCCAGATGCCTCCGCCGGCCGCCTAGGCTTCCCCTGACCACTCCTGAGACCATTCAAAGACATCGAGGCAAGCCCCCGGCATGTGGAATACCTATATAGATAAGTAGACCAAAAAGTCGTCAGGCAACTGGGTTCGAGTCCCAGCCTAAGGGTGTGTGTGGGGGGGGGGGGGGGGGGGGTAGGCCGATGTGAGTAGCGCGAGGGAATAGGCCCCTACCCCGGATATTATCTTTTGTCCTCAGAGGAGGGCCAACACCCTACTTTCCTACTGAAAGGAAAATGGAGAATGGCGAGCCAGGAGGTCCCGATCGAAGTATAAACTACACTTTGATCTGGCACAAAGCTAACTTGGGCATAGTCAGCGTTATGAAAAAGAGTCTGAAGCCAGATTATGGCTAATAATTTTATATATATATATATATATATATATATATATATATATATATATATATATATATATATATATATATATATATATATATATATATATATATATATATATATATGGGTATATTGTCACAATTAATAAACACGTAATACCATATAGATAGTAATTAATTCTAGAGAACATACCACTAGAGACCAGTCTCAATCGTACACATTCAATTAACTTAACATAATCAGTGAAATCTCCAAATTAATCATTAAAATAATACTGTCTTAATTTAACGCCAGTTACTTCCCTTGTTTATTTTGGAAATAATTGTGTCCCTTGATGTCTGCAGGAAACGGCAGTATTTTACATAACTGAGAAGGACTAATGAAAATAACTTGCTTTATAAGTAATGCCTGATAATGAATTTTGAAATATAGCGATTACAAATGACGCTAAATCGATTGAGTACATCACCGAAGTTGTAAACAAAGAGTGTAAGGTACTTTGCGTGGGTGCTGATTATGTAAACAATACGAAAAAGACCGGAAATAGCAAATGGCTATTACTGCCAATATAGTACCCTGCGGTGTATGGCAGTGGGGTCTTTCAGCCTGAGGAATTAAGGCCACCTGGCTAGTGCAGTCGCCGCGAACTGTGCAGGCTAGAATGTTCGTTTTGCCCCCGACAGAAGACCGGAAATGCGAACAGAAAAATCAACAAATAGTCTCAGAAAATGCGTGAAGATTGACAAAGCTGCTTTTATTTTACCGTAGTCGCCTTATGTATAAAACATCATGCTGCTGGCAAACCGTCGAAGGTGTAAACAAATATTGTCAGGTACATTGCTTAGGTGCTGATTATGTAAACAATACGAAAAAAGACCGGAAATACCATTCGGCTTATATTGTGTCGTAGTCTCGGATGAATTTGTAAAACATCATGCTGCTGGCAAACCGTCGAAGGTGTAAACAAATATTGTAAGGTACTATGCTTGGGCCGCTAACTAATGGCGCTTGATGTAATGTAATGTAATGATAAACCATCATCAGCGGCGTGTGCCATGCCGATCGCACGGCTTTCATTCAATGTTTTGCAGTGCAAGGAATGTACAACAAGCGGTCTACCCGGTCCTTCCCGGGAATATCTTGAGAGCGCTCTATGTGAAGAGGTTGTATCACCAGCTAGATGTCTATCTATTACAGGACGTTGCAGTCAGCCCCAACATTGTTTGGTTGTTCGTGTGCCATCATGATTTGCCGTGTCACTTCACGACCAAATGTATGCCTCGTACTATAGCTATGTGTCTATCTATTACATATTGCAGTCAAGCTGTAATGCATTGCATTTACAGGACGTCGCAGTCAGCCCCCAACATTGTTTGGTTGTTCGTGTGCCATCATGATTTGCCGTGTAATGTCACGACTAAATATATAATGCGTACTATAGTTATGTGTCTATCTATTACATATTGCAGTCAAGCTGTAATGCATTGCATTTACAGGACGTCGCAGTCAGCCCCAACATTGTTTGGTTGTTCATGTGCCATCATGATTTGCCGTGTTATTTCACGACCAAATGTATGCCTCGTACTATAGTTATGTGTCTCTCTATTACATATTGCAGTCAAGCTGTAATGCACTGCATTTAAAGGACGTCACAGTCAGTCCCAACATTGTTTGGTGGTTCGTGTGCCATCATGATTTGCCGTGTGGCTAAGATACATCCCACAAAACGGTAGAGTGATAAGAAAGGCGACACGCCTGTACAGTTCACCAGACGCGTTTATTGCTGCACTGAATCGCCTAATGAAAGATCGGAAGGTGGACGATCAGCTCTGTGTTATTCCATTTCGACAATGCATCAAAGAAAGTCATCGTGAAAATACTCGAACCCGGGGCCACTATTACATTTAGTGAGAAGTTGCAAGAGATACTAGATACAATTGAAGATGAAAGGGCGATAGACCTGAATAACGACCTGCAAAATGTCTACGTATATTGCGATCTCATTGTGGTGAGACCAGCCGGAGACGTCATGGTTCCATTACTAAGGACGGTTCCTATCATGAATCAGCGCTCGACCTCAGTGTTTCGCGCCTACGATAAACCTCACTACATACCACTGAGTCGTTATACCTTCGATACGGTGGAAGTACTTCTAACCACTGATACGGGCACAAAGATCACATTCACTACCGGGACTTCAGTGCTGACATTATATTTTCGAGTTCGGAAGAGATCAGACCTAGAATAATGGTGAAATACGTGGCGGTACGTTGAAACCCCAGACTGTCCGAAGACATGATGTGCCCGACACTCAGATGATTGATTCCTCGGTTATCTACAATACTCAGATACCAGCCCACCAATCTGGAGACCCGTTTTATGACTACATGCTAAGTTACATGTACATACCAGGCTACCAACCGAAAAAAACCAACCTACTCAGACAATGGTGTGAAGAAAAGCAACCAGATGTGTGATGAGTCCAATAGCCAGCTGTTTGATGTGCACCAAGACACCAGCCGAAGCAATCAAGTCCAACACACTCAAGACAGTACTCAAGTCAAACAGGGTACTAAACGAAGCCACCAAGTAGACGCATACTATACCACCAGTTATCAACCCAGCTACAGTCAGATGTGTGATGACCCCAGCAACCATATATGTGAAGAGACAATAGCCAGATGTTTGATGTGCCCGACACTCAGATGATTGATGGCCCGGTTGTCTACAATACTCAAATGTCAGACCACCAAGCAGGAGACCAGTCTTATGACTACATATCAAGTGACATATACATACCACGCTAATAGCAGGAAAAACCAACCTACTCAGACAGTGGTGTGAAGAAACCCAGAAACAACATTAAATGTGTACGCTCTATATGTGAAAATAAAATGTTTTGATGATACTATGTATATCGGCTCATATCACATCATCTATTTCGTGTAATGACATTATGCATCTTTAAAACAATATTATTCTTGTAAAATGTACTGAAATACTGTAAATAAACAGGTATATAGATTATAATTACGTCTTGGTTGTTGAATATTTAGTGTTTACGGTGTATATAGTTGTCATATGGTGAGAGAATGAAGGGCAAAACACTTGGTCAAGTAATAACATTTGGTGTGCCAAATGGGAAAAATTTTGGCTACATTTCAACCAGACTTATAAAAAAAAAGCTCACCCAAACTTATGAAAAGTAGGAAAATTTGTTAATCAAAGTGAACAATTTTTGTCACATTTCAATCAAACTTATAAAAATCTCAGTCAAACTTATGAAAAGTAGGAAAATTTGTTAACCAAACGTGAAAAGTTTGGCCAAATTTCACCCAAACTTATGAAAAGTAGGAAATTGGTTGTCCAGCTGTGAAAAGTTTGACCAAATTTCACCCAAACTTATGAAAGGTAGGAAACTTAGTTAACCAAATGGCAAAAATCTTGGCCAAGTAAAACAATGTGTTAACCAAATGTGAAAATGTTAGCCAAATTTCAAACCAAACTTATAAAAATCTCAGTCAAACTTATGAAAAGTAGGAAAATTTGTTAACCAAACGTGAAAAGTTTGGCCAAATTTCACCCAAACTTATGAAAAGTAGGAAATTTGGTTGTCCAGCTGTGAAAAGTTTGACCAAATTTCACCCAAACTTATGAAAGGTAGGAAACTTAGTTAACCAAATGGCAAAAATCTTGGCCAAGTAAAAACAATGTGTTAACCAAATGTGAAAATGTTAGCCAAATTTCAAACCAAACTTATAAAAATCTCAGTCAAACATATGAAAATTAGGAAAATTTGTTAACCAAACGTGAAATGTTTGGCCAAATTTCACCCAAACTTATGAAAAGTAGGAAATTTGGTTGTCCAGCTGTGAAAAGTTTGACCAAATTTCACCCCAAACTTATGAAAAGTAGGAAATTTTGTTAACCAAATGGCAAAAATCTTGGCCAAGTAAGAAAATGTGTTAACCAAATGTGAAAAGGTTAGCCAAATTTCAAACCAAACTTATAAAAATCTCAGTCAAACATATGAAAAGTAGGAAAATTTGTTAACCAAACGTGAAAAGTTTGGCCAAATTTCACCCAAACTTATGAAAAGTAGAAACTTTGGTTGTCCAGCTGTGAAAAGTTTGACCAAATTTAACCCAAACTTATGAAAAGTAGGAAACTCTGTTAACCAAATGGCAAAAATCTTGGCCAAGTAAGAAAATGTGTTAACCAAATGTGAAAAGTTTGGCCACATTTCAAACAAAACTCATAAAAAAGCAGGAAACTTTGTTAGCCAAATGTGAAAACTTTGGCTAAATTTCATCGAAACTTATAAAAAGTAAGAAACTTTGTTAAACAAATGTGAAAATTTTTGGACAAGTGAAGAAATATTTCATGCAAAATTTATGAAAAGTAGGAAATTTTGTTAACAAAAATTTCTACATGAAACATACAATTTGGAAACATAAAGAGAAATTTAATTGTTAATTATTTTGTACAATTTTATTGTTGAAATTTTATTTTTTCATTCAACCATAGTGACTTATTACATAAGATACATTTAATTTTCTGAAATACAGCTGTTGTTTGCGTAGGGGACAGGCGAATATCTCTAGTAGGTTGTGATGTAAAATGACAACGTGAGATATTTTTCCTCTTTGGTTAAGGAATTTTCCTACTTTTTATACGCTTGGCTGAAATTTGGCTAAAATTTTCCTTATTTCGTTAACAAAATTTCCTACTTTTCATAGGTTTTGCATGAAATATTTCTTCACTTGTCCAAAAATTTTCACATTTGGTTAACTAAGTTTCCTACTTTTTATAAGTTTCGATTAACTTTGGCCAAACTTTCCACATTTGGTTAACAAAGTTTCCTACTTTTTTATGAGTTTTGTTTGAAATTTGGCCAAACTTTTCACATTTGGTTAACACATTTTCTTACTTGGCCAAGACTTTTGCCATTTGGTAAACAAAGTTTCCTACTTTTCATTAGTTTGGGTGACATTTGGTCAAACTTTTCACAGCTGGACAACAAGATTTCCTACTTTTCATAAGTTTGGGTGAAATTTGGCCAAACTCTTCACGTTTGGTTAACAAATTTTCCTACTTTTCATAAGTTTGACTAAGATTTTTATAAATTTTGTTTGAAATTTAGCTAACCTTTTCACATTTGCTTAACAAATGTTCCAACTTTTCATAAGTTTGATTGAGATTTTTATAAGTTTGGTTGAAATGTGACCAAAATTGTTCACTTTGATTAACAAATTTTCCTACTTTTAATAAATTTGGGTGAGCTTTTTTTTATAAGTCTGGTTGAAATGTAGCCACATTTTTTCCCATTTGGCTAACAAATTTTATTATTTGACCAAGATTTTTGCCCTTCATTCTCTCACCATATGACAACTATATACACCGTAAACACTAAATATTCAACAACCAAGACGTAATTATAATCTATATACCTGTTTATTTACAGTATTTTAGTACATTTTACAAGAATAATAATTTTTTTTTAAATGCATAATGTCATTATACGAAATGGATGATGTGATATGTCATGGAACTGCTGAGAATTCACCTGGTAAAACTCCCAAAAGTACAGTTCCCGAGTTCCTGCAAGCTTCCCAAAAGTCAAGTTCCCCATTTCCGTCAGCCTAGAACAGCCGACCTAGTCTAAGGGATACAACCGAGGTAATAATGTACCCCACGTAAGGGCGATTGGTGGCCCTTGACTTCTAGACGGTTCGGGTGAGTAAAGCTCAACCCAACCGGGTCCGGTAACGCGTGCGCAATAACCTTCTAAGAACAAAGACGGGCTCAGTTGAGACCCGGCCTTGCTAGAGAGAAGTTGTGTTTGGACGACTGTGTTAATTCGTAAAAAGGAAAGAGGATGCCGTTGTCTTGCTGTTTGTTGAAGAAAACTGACATAACGTCCAGTGTTGGGACGGGAGCTCCTCAATTCTGAATGCACAGTTTGTCTTAAGGTACGTTAAACATATTTAGATAAATAATGTGTGTCGATACCGCGTTGACCCGACCGGCGCACAAAGGTCAGTCAGGGGTGAACATGTGGGCTTGTGTTTTAACTCAACACTGCAGGCTAGTTGAACACGATGGAGTGTAGGCCTGTTTTGTACGTTACAATTGTACAAGTGGATGAACGCGTCTTATTGCCGCTACAAGTAGTTAGGGAAAATTAGGACAGGCCCAATAGTGTTAGTAGTCCGAGTTCACTCCTGGGCGGCCTTAGAACTCCAACGTAGTCGACGCAACCGGAAGTTGGCGAAGGCGTTGTAGAACATAGGTCGAGTGGGGTATCAGGGAACTCGGCCGAACTAGACGAAACCCATGCGATGGTCGCCGGACGTGTCGAAGGTCATTCGAAGGACATTACGGGTGTCGAAGTTCGAATCCTTTGGTGTGGCGACCACTGGCTTTTCTGGGCTTTCCTCTTACGCTTTATTATATTGGTCGCCTTAACGGAACACCATCTTAATATACAGTGGGTTCCCGAGAGGTTGACACTGGAGAAACTGGGGGGATGCGACAGAGCTGGTCACAGCCAGCTGAACACCGTTCCAAATGCTCTGACCCTGACTAGGGGAGGAGGGAACGGGATGTGGGCTTCCGCTACAGGGGGATTTCCCTGTATAATCTATTAATTTCCTGGATCGAATCTCGAGCTCCGGGAAACCTAGTGTATAGTGGGTAATCATAAAAGAGAACCAGGGAGAGGGGGCTACCTCCGAGGGAGGAGAATTGGGTTGTCACCGGCCCTTCTTCAGGGCCATTATGTCTCTAGGTACTTTTAACCTACTAACCTGGTGTATTGTGTCATTAGAAGTCGTTTCAGGACGGAATGAGTTCGCAGACACCCTGACCAGACAGATACACAGCCCTACCCTAGACTGGTTCGAGAAGGAGGACGGTTCAGCCAGCACTTGTTAGGACCCAGACCTAGTTCATCTTCGGCAGTGGATCCTGGTCTGTGAGGCTGCCGGCCGGGTCAGGGCGACACCGGCCTATGCTGAGTACACATAGGTAACGTGTACCCCTGGTGGTAAGTCTGAGTCACGATATTCACACATGGTGTTGTCTTTGGCAGGTTTTACCTTCTGAGAGACTTAAGTGACGGGACCAGAGGAAGATGACTTGGTGAAGGCTGCAAAATGGCTGGCTTACCTACGTGACGTGAAGTGATGCTTCTACACCACACCACGTGCCGCGAAGTCACTACACCACAGGCCAGTCTCCGTCTCAACTGTTAAATGAGCTTCAGTCAGTCCACCAAGTATTATGATGGCTGCTCACGGGCGAGTATAGTGTCCTCGTGTCTGTGATCATGTTGACATTGTGACCCACTGGCCCAACGAGTAGAGAACTACATTACCCTTTACTTCAGGATGGCCTGATGTTCCGGGAACAGTCTACTATTTCGTACTATGAACCTTAGTGACATTCATTAAAGGGTCACCCGCTCCCAGTATTGACTTTGAGAGAAAGAGTCCACTTGACGTGTGCCAACTTTCAGCGCTTATAGGCCCAGTTATACCCATGTTGATCCCATTAGAGACCACTATCTATTTCAAGAACTTTGACATTGTTATATGGTGGCTGCCTAGGACCGTTGTTTAACACTGGCCTTATCAGTGAATCTTGAGTGACAGGTCTTCAGAACTGCCCCAGGGATGTTAGTCCGAAGTCATCCCGTGCCAACTCAACTCGGAGTCACCACATCGACGTGTTAGTCAGTCCAGTGGAGTCTACACCTCGGCAGAGACAGTCCACGCCACGTGTGCAGATGAGTGACCTCTTTAACCTTGTGGTATCGTACACAGTGTACAGTGATGAGTGAGATGGCCTGAGACTAATTCAGATTGCCATATCTTCTATTGCCTGGCGGCTGCCAGGATTCTCTCATGGACATTTTCATTGTTGTCATTCATCTTGTACATTATACCATCTAATCAGTATGTGCAGATACCAGAGTTGTGTCATCTGTTCTGGAGGCGAGGTGAAAGAGGTATAGTCCCGCGGATGATAGTGAGAGAGACAGGAATCCACGGACTGGTGGGGTCTGTAGACTGAGATTGATTGCATTCCCAGAGTACCTCTATCCCGTTATTAAGGTGTGATAGTATCCTCCCCTCACCCCAAGGGAATACCATTACATGATATGAGCTCGGTATACATAGTATCATCAAAACATTTTATTTTCACATATAGAGCTATACAAATTGTATGTTGTTTCTGGGTTTCTTCACACCACTGTCTGAGTAGGTTGGTTTTTCCGGCTGGTAGCGTGGTATGTATACGTCACTTGATATATAGTCCTAAGACTGGTCTCCTGCTTGGTTGGCTGACATCCGAGTATTGTAGACAATCGGGCCATCAATCATCTGAGTGTCGGGCACATCAAAGATCTGGCTATTGGGCTCTTCATATATATGGTTGCTGGGGTCATCACACATCTGACTGTAGCTGGATTGATAACTGGTGGTATAGTATGCATCTACTTGGTGGCTTCGTTTAGTACCCTGTTTGACTTTAGTACTTTCTTGGGTGTGTTGGACTTAATTGCTTCGGTTGGTGTCTTGGTGCACATCAAACAGCTGGCTATTGGACTCATCACACATCTGGATGCTTTTCTTCACACCATTGTCTGAGAAGGTTGGTTTTTTGTTTTTATTTTCGGTTGGTAGCCTGGTATGTACATGTCACTTAGCATGTAGCCATAAAACGGGTCTCCTGATTGGTGGGCTGGTATCTGAGTATTGTAGATAACCGAGGCCTCAATCATCTTAGTGTCGGGCACATGTCTTCGGACAGTCTGGGGTTTCAACGTACCGCCACGTATTTCACCATTATTCTAGGTCTGATCTCTTCCGAACTCGAAAATGTAATTACAGCACTGAAGTATCGCTAGTGAACGTGACCTTGGTGCCCGTATCAGTGGTTAGGAGTATTTCCACTGTATCGAAGGAATAACGACTCAGTGGTATGTAGTGAGGTTTGTCGTAGGCGAGAAACACTGAGGTCGAGCGCTGATTCATGATAGGAACCGTCCTTAGTAGTGGAACCATGACGTCTCCGGCTGGTCTCACCACAATGCGATCGCAGTATACGTAGACATTTTGCAGGTCGTTATTCAGGTCTATCGCCCTTTCATCTTCAATTGTATCTAGTATCTCTTGCAACTTCTCACTAAATGTAATAGTGGCCCCGGGTTAGAGTATTTTCACAATGACTTTATTTGATGCATTGTCGAAATGAAATAACACAGAGTTGATCGTCCACCTTCAGATCTTTCATTAGGCGTTTCAGTGAAGCTATAAACGCGTCTGGTGAACTGTACAGGCCTGGGGGACACGCCTTTCTTATCACTCTAGCGTTTTGTGGGATGTACCTTAGCCACACTTCATTCTCTAGCACATTGCAGTAGTAGTTGGGGAATTGAATTTCCGTCAGACCCACTTCGAAATGTTGACTCACCTCAATAGTCTGTAGTAACTTGACGAAATAGTGACCTGGTGTGTTCTTGGGAAACATGTTCGGCGAAGCATTACTCGGTAATGTCAGGTAGAAGCTCATACTTTAGAGTTTGGTAGCATGTAACCCAGACAGCTGCTTAGAAGAGCGGTCCACAACTTGCCCTCGACTGCGTCGACGCTGTCTCGAGACAGATTGAATAGTGATACGCCAATGTGATACGCCATAGTGATACGCCAATGACTGCAGACTTGCCCAGAAAGCACGTACATCCACAGAATGCTGGTGCTGACTGACGATGTCCTGTAAATGCAATGCATTACAGCTGCACTGCAATATGTAATAGATAGACACATAACTATAGTATGAGGCATACATTTGGTCGTGAAGTGATACGGCAAATCAGGATGGCACACAAACAATCAAACAATGTTGGGGCTGACTGCGACGTCCTGTAAGTGCTATGCATTACAGCTTGACTGCAATATGTAATAGATAGACACATAGCTGTAGTACGAGGCATACATTTGGTCGTGACATGGCAAATCATGATGGCACACGAACCACCAAACAATGTTGGGGCTGACTGCGACGTCCTGTAAATGCAATGCATTACAGCTTGACTGCAATATGTAATAGATAGACACATAACTATAGTAAGAGGCATACATTTGGTCGTGAAGTGATACGGCAAATCATGATGGCACACGAACAAACAATCAAAGTTGGGGCTTATTGTGACGTCCTGTAAATGCAATGCATTACAGCTTGACTGCAATATGTAATAGATAGACACATAACTATAGTACGAGGCATACATTTGGTCGTGAATGACACGGCAAATCATGATGGCACACGAACAACCAATCAATGTTGGAGCTGACTGCAACGTCCTGTAATAGATAGACATCTAGCTGGTGATACAACCTCTTCACATAGAGCGCTCTCAAGATATTCCCGGGAAGGACCGGGTAGACCGCTTGTTGTACATTCCGTGCACTGCAAAATATTGAATGAAAGCCGTGCGATCGGCATGGCACATGCCTCCGATGATGGTTTATCATTACATTACATTACATCAAGCACCATTAGCGGCCCAAGCATAGTACCTTACAATATTTGTTTACACCTTCGACGGTTTGCCAGCAGCATGATGT